>CM066167.1:32133747-32351247 GCA_033629205.1 Lithocarpus polystachyus
CAAGCCATTAAGCAATCGATAATATTATGGTAGTGCTTGAAGTGTGGGCAAAATAGTTCAAGTTTGAGATTATTGTAATAAATAAAGTAAGGCAAAAACAATTCAAATAATCAAAAGGCTAATAGTGAATTTGGACCTGAAAAAGTATCCAATATTAAAGAAGTTACACTTGATAAGTTATAACAATAAAAGTACCCAAAACACGCATCAGTAAGTAAACTGATACGCAACAACAAAACAAAGTAATGTCTCTTATAGCAATTAGTAAACAAACTATTGATCAAAACTATAGAACACAGTGGTCTACCACACTAAACTCCTTGCCAATGCCAAAAAATTATTGATTCATCCAAAGCTACACTAAACTTCTTGCACGCTAAACTCCTTGCCGATGCTACAAAACATTATTGTTTTCCAAAAAAAAAATAAACTCATGATTTATTAATCACATCAATAGATAGTCTATAGCCTAATTCTTGAAATTTTCATTTATACTAAAATATATATATATATATATATATATATATATATATATATGCACAAAATACCTTGTTAATGGTATGCTATAGATACTACTGCCACACTAAGTACATATCCATGGAATCTAATGACTACCAGTACCACCATCCCTTGCGAAATAATCAGATGCAATGCTTGATGCCTACCATTTCCAAGTAAAATTGAAATAGAATAAGCACTAAGTGGAAACAAAATTAGAGTAACTACCAACAGAAATAAGCACCAGTTAGATTCTTTCCTTCAATAAGACAAAATATAAGACATCTCCAAAGTATGAAAATGACATTTAAAGGTCTAAAAATGAATATATATATATATATATATATATATATATATATACATGCAAGAAAATTACCTGTGTTACTTGTGTATAGTCAACAGATAAAGAAGTTGGGATGTTGACAGTAGTACTTGTCACAAGAATTTCTCCACAAGGATGCTTCCTTTTCCTTGATCCTTTTTCAACAAAACTTTTAGGCTGACCTTTAACACGAGAAGTGCCTATTTTTTTTCTTAATCCCAGTTGCTTTATAAGTTGTTATGACAGATGCAACATCTACATGTTCATTATGAGAAGGATCCATCCCAGTTTTATTGGAAGGTAAATTTGGTTTTTTTTTTTCTTTTTCAAAATCCTTTCCACATCAAGATTTAATTCAACTATTTTCTTAGCTAAAAACATAGATGCTTCTTCAGTTTCGACAACCTTACTTGCAATGTTAACTGCATTACGACACAAATCTTTGTATCGATTTGTTATATCCAACTTAGGATCTGCTTTCACAATGCAACCATAGCTATCTAGTACACATCCAAGTCTCGCTTGCTTAGTCCACCGCTTCAAAATGTATCGAGAAGGAAGTAGTTTTATATTTTGAATATCTAGCACCTTTAATGCATGACTACATAAAAACCCAGCAAACTCAAATTTGTTACAATTGCAAACAACTGCTTGGTCTGTAGAATTGAAGATAACCTTATGTTCTCGAGTACGCCCATACATGCAAACCTTTTACTCAAACAATGGTGAAATATCATAGCATGTATTAACAACCATGTCCAAAGACTTCATATACTCTTCTTGAAAGAAATTAAAGATTTTGGGTGTGTAAACATCCCTTGAGTTCTTCAATAAAAGCACTTCCATTCTCAAACTGGCAAATACTGGCTCATGTCGTAATTGGAATCAACTCATTGTGGCGTAGGTCTTCAAGTAACCTTTCAAAATGACTAAAAAATTCCAGCACATTATTGTTGACTTTAGATAATGTCTCAAGCGACTAAGCTTTCACTCAATTGTATGGTCGTTATATTTGCGAAAAAATGATTTCTGCCATATACCATCGCCGTTTTTTCTCTAACTTCAAAAATGAATTTCAGCCGGCTATTTCCTTGAAGACCATGTTTATCTAACATTGATTCCCATGCTTGAAAAAAATCATCCTCATACTCATGATCACATATACAACTTTTAAATTCTGTAGCAAATGAATTTGAACTCTGAAAATACCTGTTGAGTTTTTCAGAGCATTTTGATATATATGCCATTGGCATAAACGATGATGAGATTTTGGTAACACTTCTACAATTGCTTTAGCCATTGCTGGATCTTGATCAGTAAAAATTGTAACCGGCTTCTTTCCACACGTCGCTTTTAAGAGGGTTCAAAATAACCATGAAAAAGTTTCAACTGTTTCATCATACAACAATGTAGCACCAAAGACCATAGTTTGTCTATGATGATTCACTCCAATTATAGGTGCCAATGGACGATGGTTTTTATTTGTTCAATACGTAGTATCAAAACAAACTACATCACCAAAAAAATCTTAATCCACAACCATTTTAGGGTTTGCCCAAACTATATTAGTTATTTGATCATCAACATCCAACTGTATCTCATAGAAAAATGAAGCATTTTCAGACTTTCTCATCTCAAAATAATGAATAAGGGTAAATGCTTCTCCCTCTTTCATTTCCCTCATCCGTTTAGATTGTAAATGATTACTAATATCTTTAAGAGTAAAACCAAGATTTTCCCTACCTCTAGCTTGTTTACTCATTAACTTAAAAACTAATTTTTGCCTAATCCCAGAGCGATTTGCTAATTCAGCTTCAGCTGCTTAGGCATTTGATATCTTCCTTTGTGATTGCAATTTATGTTTACTCTGTGGAGTTACAACTTCATGATTGTGTTTCGCTTCAAAAAGGGTAATACGATATTTACCATTTTTTTGACGACTGATAACCATTTGGGCTTCACAACCACATCTTAATTCCATTCTAGATTTCTTTCCATCAAATGCAACTTCCTTCTTGTAACTAGCTTTAAAACAACAAAACTTGTGGGATATGATAGTCGTTTTATCTGCCTTACTTTTGTTCAGCCAATCTCAACGAATACTGAATCCAACATATCCAGCATATATATTATAATATAGATATGCCTCATCCTTTGAATCAAACTCCATTCCAATTTTTGGAGTTATATCTTCTTTAGTGTTTGAATTTTCTCCAATTTTTGGAGTTGTATCTTCCTCTGAATCAATAGACACAACTTCTTCAAGGTTGCTCTTCCCATCTTTCTCCATAACCTGTAAATTAACAAACATAATTTATTGCTTTTGATGAACTAAGTTCACTAAAAATATAAAAAATTACTACAATATATAATGGAATTGTTGAAAGAAGTTTTTTTTTTTAAAAATGTTTTGCAATGTATATGCATGAAGAAAGAATCAATAGTTTATCAATCCAAAAAATGTTTATGTTTTGCAATGTTTTGCTAATATCAATCCAGCAACTGCCAAAATATGCAAATCAAGATATTTAAATTTAATTCTTTAAAATTAGTATATGATTGCTGTTCTAAGAATCTTTTGCCTTTCCAATTTCAAATTTCTGCTTTGAACTATCAATTAGACACCAAAGACAAACATTAGACATTGAAAAAAAAAATTAGAACTCAGCTTCATCAAGGTGAACTTAGCCATTGGAAAACTCTTTCAAACCTCAAAATAACACAAACTCAGAAATTAGAATTGAAACCCCAAATTAAAATTAACCAAAGCAATACTAAGACAGACCCATTAACCAAAATTGAAACCTTCATCAAAAATAGCCAAAGGAAAACTCTTCCAAACCTCAAAATAACCCAAACTCAGCAACTATAATTGAAAACCCAAATCAAATAAACCAAAGCAATAATAACACAGACTTAATAACAAAAATTGATACCTAGATCATAATCAACAAAGAAAAACTCTACCAAACCTCAAAATAACACAAACCCAGCAACTAGAATTGAAAACCTATAATGAAATTCAACCAATACATACCAACGAATTTTCTTAGTGCCAGCCAACCAATCTACGAAAACAGAGCGAGATAGAGAATTTAGAGAGCTAGATTCATCTATTTCATCTAATCTAATCTGAGTGAGAGAGAAGGAAAGAAAGAGAGAAAGAGAAGAACAGAGAGGGAGAGAGAGAATGGTTGGAGCAAAGAGTGTTTGACAGGAGTTCAAGAGTCAGAATGTCTTAGTCTAGAGCAGGGGAAAAATAAAAGAAGGAAAAGAAATAAACGGAAAGAAAATGATAGTTTTACTGTTAAGTAAGTGGACAGGTATTTTAATTTTAAAAGGGTTACCTAAGGTACTGTATCTAAGTTTTGCCCACTGCCAAAACACCCTTGAACTTTTATATTGATCAATTTACTACATAACCTATACACAACTACCAAATCAATATCTTTGTTTGTTTGGTGTTAAAAAACTAACAGTTAACTCACATGAGATTTAGGTAATGTTGTTCTAATAATATTGTTTGTATTTCTTTTAGAAATACGTATGAGTGAAAAAGTGCGTGAAAATACGTATAATGTTGTTTAAACACTAAAAGTTGTTGTTCAAAATACATTACCAAACGGCGAGTTAAATTTTAGAAAACTCAATGTCAAGACTCAAATCCTAAAAAAAAAAAATGTCAAGACTCGAAAGGGAGAGAAAAAGCTAGCTTTTAGGGTCTATTTGGTTGGAGAAGTAGAAAAATGGGAGGATGGAAAATTAGTAGTAGAATGGAAAAGTGAGAGGATAGAAAAGATTTGGTTTTCCCTCATATATGTTTGGTTGGAGGGGTGGAAAAGTGGGAGGGCAAAAAACCTTTTTGGTTGGTTGGAGAGAAAAAGGGGAGGATGAAAAATGTAGTTTATATAAATTGACTATTATGTCTGTGTTATAAAGTGAGAGGGGTAGGTGAGTGCAATAAAGTGAGGGTATTTGTGTAAATTACATCATTCAGCATTTTTTCCTCCCCATTTTGCTCCCAAATTGAGAGGATAAAAAAATGTGGGCCTAGAGGGATTATTTTCCTCCCCATTTTCTGTCTCTCTTGTTTTCTTTCCTGAACCAAATGGTGGAAAATTCCATTTTCCACCTTATTTTCCTCTCCTTATTTTCCATCCTCCCTATTTTGCCCACTACCAGAACACCCCTGAACTTTTATATTGGCCAATTTACTTCATAACCTATACACAACTACCAAATCAATATCTCTGTTAGTTTGGTGTTAAAAAACTAACAGTTAACTCACGTGAGATTTAGGTAATGTTGTTCTAGTAATATTGTTTGTATTTTTTATAGAAATACGTATGAGTGAAAAAGTGCACGAAAATACGTATAATGTTGTTTAAACACTAAAAATTGTTGTTCAAAATACATTATCAAACAGCGAGTTAAATTTTAGGAAACTCAATGTCAAGACTCGAATCCTCAACAAAAAAAAAAAAAAATGACAAGATTCTGGAAGGAGAGAAAAAACTAGCTTAAGGGTCTGTTTGGTTGGAGAAGTGGAAAAGTAGGAGGATGGAAAATTAGTGGTAGAATAGAAAAGTGAGAGGATAGAAAAGATTTGGTTTTCCCTCATATATGTTTGGTTGGAGAGGTGGAAAAGTGGGAGGGTAGAAAACTTTTTGTTTAGTTGGAGAGAAAAAGGGGAGGATGAAAAATGTAGTTTATATAAATTGACTATTATGTCTTTGTTATAAAGTGAGAGGATTAGGTGAGTGCAATAAAGTGAGGGTACTTGTGTAAATTACATCATTCAACATTTTTTCCTCTCCATTTTCCTCCTAAATTGGGAGGATAAAAAAATGTGGGCCTGGAGAGATTATTTTCCTCCCCATTTTCTGTCTCTCTTGTTTTCTCTCCTGAACCAAATGGTGGAAAATTCCATTTTCCACCCTATTTTCCTCTCCTTATTTTCCATCCTCCCTGTTTTCACCCCAACCAAACATACCTTTAGAGAGATAGAGAGAGAGAGAGGGGGCCGATCAAACCAGAACTGCATAACCACCATTAACAACCTTCTTTTCGGTACTGGAGTCTTTGTCTCGCAGCTGTCTTGCTGCCGGTATGTATTTTCTTTTCTTTCTTTCTACTCTCTATTTTTCCAATCCTCCATGTGCATTTTCTGTTGCAATTTTTTGGTTTGGCTTAATTTTCGAGCTTACCCAATGTATAAAGCTTGCTAGTTACAATTATCCAAGTGTTTCAAGGTCTGTGGTGGATATGGTAGAGTTGGTTGAGATTAAATTTTGATTTGATCAAATTAGTCTTGAGTATGCTGTACAGATGTTTGTTGAAATTCCTAAGAGAGATATGGCCAGTGCTCTAATGGGTTTTGGTTGTTTGGTAGGATTTTTGATGGGTTTTAAATTTCTTGACGATAATTTTAGGGGTAGGGGTTTATGTGAGCTTGATTGTTTCATATAAATTAATGGAAATTACAAATGAAACAAACATTAAATTTGGGACTTGAAATTAAAGTATATATATCAGGTGAAGTGATTTTGTTCTCTTGCATTAGCCTCTCCAGTCTCACACTATTTGTAGCAGCAACGCTCTTCCTCAGATACTTTTCTTGAAATTACAGTAACATTTTCTTTTTTGCTAGTTCATGTAAACTGAAAAGTAAGTGATTCTCAATTTTCAGCAAGTGGGTTTTATCAATGCTGGATTGTATGTTGCTTCTCTACTTAAAATTTGTAATTTTTATGCTATTTTCCTCATATATTATTTGGAGGGATGGTGGAAGCGATAGGTGAAATGATATTTATATGTGAAATGGGTACATGGGTTTAGCTTGAAATTGTTCAAGAAATTGGTAGCATATAATTGTAGTAGAATGTAATATGGAAAATTAATGGTTTATGTAACCTGGGGTTCTTATCATTTTAAAATTTGTTTGTTGCAGGGAACTTTTGCTACAGCTGCTTCAAGTTAAGGACCTTAAGGTGGTGTCTCACCTTAGGCAGAGGGATACAACACATAACTTAAGGGGAGTGCATTTCAATGGTGATCAGACTGAAGATTGATGAACTCAAATGTTGTTTTGTTTTGGTTAAATTTTGGATTTGAGTTTTTCTTTTTTCCTCTCGTTAATGGACACAAACTGAAGGATAAAGAATGAAGCTGCAATGTATAAGAGAATCCCTACGTGGCTTTGGTGATTATTGGTGGTTTCTTATATCAACAGTGGGATTGTGATAGCCTTTTGTATGGGGTCCAAGTGTTAACATTGAAAGTTTTCTTTATTTGCAGTGACTATTTATGTAGGAGTATCATATAATTATGTAGTAGGAAAAAATGAGATTACTGGGTTCTGAATGCAGAAAGAAAGTCTTAATAACTTAGGCGATCTAACATAGTGTAGTTCATTGATTCACCTCTTTTAATTATCCGCTATTAACACCAGTTCTTCTAGTGGCTTTCATCGCTAGTTGATCACCCAAGTAAATTGGCCATAATTCTCTGTTGGATAAGTAACATGTTTGTATCGCATACAGAACATACGCAGCGGAAAATTAACGGATCTACTTCATTCGCAATTGATAACATGTGCAATGTAAATTTCAAAATATAAGAATAAGAGAGTGTACATTGTTATGGTGAATTTCAAAAACGAAGATGAAAAGTACTCGGGAACACTTTTAATCTTCACTCTAATTCCACTTGATGCCCAAGATGTGTGGTCTCTCAATCAGTTCTATGTATTTTTTTAGAGAGAATATGAAGGAGTGTCATCAACATACAAAACCATTTCATCTTGATAAAAATTCTGTATGTTTTTCTCCACATAATTGATTATCTAATTGGGTTAACCTTTTGGACCTTCCCAATTGGGCTTTAGTGTGTGGCTTGGAGTGAGACCAAAAGGGAACAAATAAGACACTGGCTCCAATAGGCCTTGGGCTTTTTTGTCAACTCTTGACAAGTCTGAAATTACCATTAATTATATTTAATACAACTATATAAATATAATTGCACTCTAGACCTTATTAATAGATTATATCCCAAGATTTTATTCTACATGCAACCCCTTCATAAAATATTCGTAGTAATACAAAGTCATAAATATAGACTGCCACTTTGTAAATTACTACATCTTAATCCTTGAGTACCCAGTTTAATCCTTTTAAGTTATTCATCATATATTTATGAAATCTAATTTCATAAATATATACTTTAGTCTCACTAAAGTGGTTAGACCTAACTTTTTGAATAACTGAACCCATTAAACTTATCTCAAGGGAATATTTTATATCTCCGTTAAGAGACTATGAATTCCATCTTGAGAATATATGTTCCATCAATACTAAATGTGGCTGCCCAACATACTGAGATTTTGACCGTTACTTTAGATCTCACTTCTGATATATCAAAACAACCTACATTTCATGATCAGGTCCATTATTCTCTCAAGATTAAGAGTTCATGTGAATAGAAGTCGTGAGATTTATTATTCAATTGACAGTCGTTAGGAGAATAATAAATCTCACAGCGGTTCAGTTCAATATATCTTAACTCTTAAAACATATCAACATATCAACTAGAAGTCTCCACTTCCATGATCAAGATAAATCATCTTAGTTAATATGTTTAGTCTTCGCAGATGAAGTGCCCAATTTCATCACCGACTACGAACTATAATTCTGAGTTTACAAAGAACTTGTGATTTATATCTTCTGTGACTTTTCATATAAATCACATACTATGCATCTCATGGACTATATGATAATGTCCGAATATTCATGTTACCATTATTTTAGATAATAATAAAACAAATTTATCAATCACAATATTAAATCATACATAATGTCAAACATGATGTCATACTTAATATCATACATAGCATCATACAATAGAATTTAAGGGCATTAATCCTAACATTCTCTTTGTAGATCAAGTGACAAGATATAAAAAATGTAGGTATCAGTAATGTTAATGCATCTATGAGAAGAAATGGTTTGATTCAAGTTGAAGAACATGGTAATCAAGGTGATAGAGAGAATGATTCAAGTTCAAGTATTCATCTTTTGCTTCTTTAGAGCTCTTGATGGACTTGTTCTGCACTTAGACACAATAATACTTGTTTTGGCTTTTAGGCCTACTCTAGATGGCTTTTGTGATATGTGATTGACCGAGTGGGCATTCAGCCATAGCCACGGCACTACCTTCTAGAAAATTTAGTGTTCTGGACCATCCGTGGGGTTTGCCCCACTGAATTGTTGATTGTCTTTTTAAGCACCTACTTTGTACTACTACCGATCCCTTTCCTAAAGTTTGCAATTCAGTTTTCTTTTTTTGTTTTGTTTTGTTTTTTTTTTTTTTTTTGTTTTTTGTTTTTTTTTTTGTGCTGTTCTTCAAACTGAACTGGCTTTAAGGCTCTCTTTAGAGGTTCTTAGGTTTTTTAGTGCTCTTAATGTTAAAGGAGGCACGTTGACATTGCTCACTAGCCTATGGCCCGAAAAGAATCCAACATAAGCACAAGCATCAAATTTTAAAATTTTACATGTTTTATTAGAAGGCAATGAATCAAGATTTATTAGATTTATTTTCTTGTGATAAGATTTATTTTATTTTTCTACGGGGATGTGAAAAATTGATTTTTTTTTTTAAATTAAGAAATTGAAGAGCCTTTATAAATATATAATCTTGCTCACATAAAGTTAGACTAATGTTACAAACCATCAATTTTTACAATAATATTTTCAAAAGTAAAGTTTGGCATGCATTTATTAATTCTCATTTGAGCCACAATATTTTGTAATTTTGTGTGCCCTTAGCTATTGCATAAATTTCAATTCAGAGAGGACTTCTTCATCCCTTAATTCCAATGCAAAAACAAAAGGTGCACCTTAGAATAATCTCATTTGTGGCAAAAACAAAAAGTGAACCTTACCCTTTGTCATAGTTACATCGATATCTTGTTAATCACTGAACACTATCAAAAAAATTAATCAAATTGGATACAAAGGTGTGGACGCAGAATACTAGTTCCATTCTTATTATGTCACAAACCCTTTTTTTAGTCCTCATACATAAATAGTCACTTCAAGTGACTTCCAACATTAACAATCAGACCTAAACAAAAATCCTTTCATGCTTTGCAACTTGGTTCTTCAGCCTTTGGTTGGTGTCTAATAGTCCACTAATAACACTTCTGCTCCTTGGTGTGAATTCAAAGCATGCCACTCAAGGTAAGTACATACGTAATGATCCTACACAACCAAAATAAATAAATAAATAGACGTTATTTGTCAAAAAAATAAACAATAAACAAATTTATTAGACTAAGCACAGTTATAAATAAATGGTTTAATTCAAGAACAAAAGATATAACTGAATTAATGAAAAGAATCTGCATATCTAAGAAAGAAATAAGAATATAACAGTTCTAGTCATTATCAAATCTACATATTTACATGTCATGAAAATCTGCATATAATAGAAAGATGACGCATAGGAAGATTTGAATCTTAGACATCTTTTTTAGAAATACTAAAATCTGTCCATTGACCTACAAGGTTCTTAACTAGACAACCCTTAAACAATAATTTCCTTAACCAAGAAGAGAGAATGTGAACTGCTTTACATTTATAACCTGGTAAGATACAAGGTTCAAAAGCCATGCATTCTAAAAGGAATTCCATAATTCCCAATTGCAATAGCTGCTATATAACTGGTAGCCGAAAGCACAGAGAAAGGGCGAAAAGTCACATGAGAGTATCAACAAGTCTTGTACAATATCAGGAACTCCTTTTTTATTTGTTTAAATTAAGAAAAAAAATAAGGACAAAAAAGAAGAAGAATAATTGATCTCCTGGTTGGGATTAAGAATGGCAAGATTGTAATACCCCGAAAAAAAAAGGGATTAAAAGGAAGGGTATTTAAGTAAATCTTTTGTGGGGTCAATTTTATAATTTATAATTATAAGGGCTTTTTAGAAAATAAGGTTGAAAACCTAGCTATATATATAAGCATATTAAATCAATGTATATGGAGAGATATTTTTGAGGGAGGAGACTACTCAAAAGACTGAAGTAAAGAAGGATTGATTACACTCTTGAGGTAAGAGTTTAAGAAATCTTCTTCTTTTATCAAATTTAGACTTTATGTGGTATTATAATATTTTCTTATGTGAGTATTTTGCCCAACAATGAGACTTTTTTTAGCCATGGCCGCATGGGTCTATTCCATGTAATTTCCTTAGAATAGTTGTATCGGATTGATGGACGAAAAAAAAAAAAGAAAGAAAAGAAAAGAAGAGAACACGTGTAGAACTATAGAAGATGGTCTAGGCAGTGCATTTGACCCTAAATGATTATATGCATCCTAATTTTTGTTAGTGGCAGCATAGAATATATATATATATATATATATATTGAATACATGGATTTTTATTTTGAGATAATGAAGAGAAATTATTAGATATTTTAGTATTCTTTCTGTTGGTTGGTATCATTATAAGCCCTTAAATTATTTGATTATTGAGTAAAAATATTTGAAAATTGTTCTAGGTGATATCTAAGGATTTTGGGGAAGTGTTAGGTAAAAGTTCCTTTTGAAATAACTTTTGGAGGTAAGTAACCTTATCCTAATTGGTTTTAGTTTGCGTATTTTAATTACTGAAATTGTTTACAGTTATTACAATTTTATTTCTATTGTACTACTGATTTCAAGTAAAGAATTATTGCAAATACATCTGATTACTGAATATATGATGTAATTTATGTAATTGTTTTTAGCTACACTGATTCAAAGTAAAGGGCAAAGAATTTTATAAGGTTTATTTTATTTAACTATTTTATAGATATAATGATTTAAAGTAAATAATATAGAAATATCACAAATAGATTTGAATATTGAATATATGATTATATAAATGTGTTTGAATAAGATATTTTTGTTAGAAACTATGATTTCATATATATAATTATGAACAATTTGACTATGAATTTATTCTGATACCTAGCTAATGGGGGTTATTCAATGGTACTCTGATACCCAAACTAATGGGGGTTATTCATTGGTTATTCATTAGTACTTTGATACCTAAACCAATGGAGGTTATTCATTGATACTCTGATACCCAGCCAATGAGGGTTATTCATTGGTACACTGATACCCAAACCAATGGGGGTTATTCATTGGTACACTGATACCCAGCCAATGGGAGTTATTTATTGGTACTCTGATACCCAGTCACGGGGATATAGCGTGACCATAGTCATAAAATTGTTAAGAATATGAATTACGATTGGATATTTGAACCATTTGGAGTTCTTAAAAGTACATATGTGATTTTGGAAATGTTTGAGTATTTGAACTATTTTGGGTCACTAAAACTGGTTATGTGTTTTTTGAACCTATTGTAAATTATAACTTTTGATATATGAAAAACAGACTATTTTCTAAACCATCTATGATATATTTTTAAGATTAAATTATGTGATCTATATGCAACTTATCATTTTAAAACTATGAAACTTCTTCAGTTATCTTGAAAACACATAGTATATTATAACTTTTGAAAACACATATTATATCTTATACTTTGTAGATCTATTACTTTATGGAACTTATTAGGACTTTGGTTACTTATTGAGTTGTCAGCTCACCCCCTTTTTCCCCTCCAGTTTTAGATTGTGAAGAAAAGCAAGTTCTGGGAGTTTTGATGTTGTGTTATAAGTAGGGAAAGAAGCTAAGTGATTTTGGAATTAGAAGGCCTTGTAATAGTCTTATATCTTTGACCAATTTGCATTGTCTACATGAGGTGTGGATTTTGTTCCTTTTAAATTATTAGAGATCTATTCATAAAGAAAATTTTGAGGTATTTTGAATTTATTGATGACATTTTTAAGGATAATTTTTAGGACTAAGATGGCCTTGCATACTTGTAGGGTGATTACTTTATAAGCGTGCGGTAGTTGTCACGTGCCTATCTTTATGGTTGGGTTCGGGGCGTGACAATTTTAATGGTATCAGAGCTTAGGTTATGATCTTGTAGACTCTATACTAGGATTTGATTTGGAATAAAGTTTGTGCACTAGGGATTATGATTTTAGTCATTGTTTATGAGGGTTATTAGGTCATAGATAGTGTTCTTTTGATGACTTGACGAGAAGTGTAAGTGAGGTTCCATCATATGATGATTTGTGAGATCATATTTGAAGGTTTTGATACTTATGTTTATGTGGTTATGCATAAGTGACTTATAAATACAAAGGGAGGATTTTAATTGATATACTTCTATGATCTTATACTCATATTAAGTGGGTGTATTTTATTCTTGAAAATTTTGTAATTGATCAGATTGGTTATTAAAACTTTTTCTTCTTATTAAAAGGAAAAGAGAGTGAGAAAAGAACAAGTAAAGGAAATCTTCCGGCTGTTTTGTGATTGATCTTTTGAAAACTCATTTGATAGTTTTGCCTAATATAGTTGACCTACCTAAGGTTAGTTTGATCTGTAGGAGATTCTCATAGGTTTAATTATTGAATGATAGTTTACTATATGCCCTATTCAAAAATTGGAGTGGTTTTAGGGAATTGGAAATTGCAGAACTTTATTTAGGGGTTAAGGTTTGATGTTAGAGCTATGATTCCTTGATTTTTGTTTATATGGAGAAAGGAAATTGATGGAAAGTTCGTAGTGTGAAGGAAATTAATTTGTGGAAATTGTAGTTTACATTATATTATATGTTATTATATAAATTTTGAGGATGTTTAAAGAATTCAGTAATATATCGGTGGACTTCCTTGGATTCTAATGTTAAGGACCGAGACCTTCTTTTCGATCATTGTTCTTGTTAGGGTTAACCTACGTGGATTACCATAGCCTAATTTATGTGTAAGGTAGTCCCTAAATGTTTTTGAGACATTTTCTATTACTTAGAAGTTTGAGGTCCTCAATTTCTTTCTATGGACTTGGAGGATTGTTTAATATCCTGGGGAAATAAGTTTTGATGCTAGAAATGTAGTCTTTGAACTTAACTGATAAGAGTTAATGGATTGGCTCAATAGAAAATGAAGTGGATAGAACACAAGTACGTGATAGTATTGAATTGGACTAGTAAACCATTTTTTTTTATTGGATATTGAAAGAGTTGGGATGCAAGAGAGTTTATTTTGAAAGACTATTACAATTTGAATTATAGTCAATTATTGTACCTTTTGTTTTATATTGGCAGATGGTTAGTGATTATAAATTGCAGAGTACTCTTAAGTTCTAGACTATTATAAACTGCTGGGACTATTAATTACAAGGTAAAAGAAAAAAAAGAAAAGAAAAAAGGGTTGAGATACTTCATGGACTATTCCCTTCAAGCCAATGTATACTTAGAGATTTGTTTACATAACAGGCAATGTAATTATAAGGAACCCAGATCTTCAATGAGTTCCAGCCCAAGTATCATTTGGAGATTATAGGTGAATAGGTGTTGCTTATTTGAGAAGATAATTTATGGTTAAGATAGAGGTTCTATGAAAGACCTTATACCAATGCCCAATTGATTATTTATGGAGATTTTGAAATTTCTTTTTCTTACAAAACTTGAGGAAGAAAAGATATAGTGACATATGCATATGTTGTAAATTAGTTTTGAACTTAGGAAGGTTTGGAACTTTGGACGTACTACTTAATTTTGAGGTATAGAATTAAATGGAGGCTAGAGTTCAATGGTCTATGGTGGATATCAAAATTGTGGATTTCCCTTGTAATTTTTGGAGTCTACTTAGGCCTTGGAATTTTGTTGAAATTAATAATTGACAAAAAATCAGTTATTGGGGTTAATCTAAACGAATGGACCTTGGAACTTTTATTCATATTGAAAGGAACTTAGAGAGCTATTTAGACTAGAGATATGTGTATATCTTTAAAGAATCTTATATTTTTGCGTTATATGGTTGTACTTAAATTATGGGTAATTGAGTAAGAGATTTTATAGTGGTATTTGTTAGGATATGTGCCCTTAAATCCTATTGTATGATGCTATGTATGATATTATGTATGACATTATGTGAGAAATGATGTATGACTTAATATTGTGTTTAATAAAGTTGTTTTATTCTTATCTAAAGTAATGGTAACATGAATATTCGGACATTATCAAACAGTCCATGAGATGCATAGTATGTGATTTATGTGAAAAGTCACAGAAGATATAGATCACAAGTTCTTTGTAAACTCAGAATTTTGGTTCGTAATCGGTGATGAAATTGGGCATTTCATCTACGAAGACTATAACATATTAACTACGATGATTTGTCTTGATCATGGAAGTGATGACTTCTAGTTAATATGTTGATATGCTTTAAGAGTTAAGACATATTGAACTGGACCGCTGTGAGATTTATTATTCTCCTAACGACTGTCAATTGAATAATAAATCTCACGACTTGTATTCACATGAACTCTTAATCCTGAGAGAATAATGGACCTGATTATGAAATGTAGGTTGCTTTGATATATTAGGAGTGAGATCTAAATTGACGGTCAAAACCTCAGTATGTTGGGCAGCCACATTTAGTGTTGATGAAACATATATTCTCAAGATGGAATTCATAGTCTCTTAACGGAGATATAAAATATTTCATTGAGATAAGTTTAATGGGTACAGTTATTCAGAGAGTTAGGCCTAACTACTTTAGTAAGACTAAAGTATATATATTTATGAAATTGGATTTCATAAATATATGGTGAATAACACAAAAGGATTAAATCGGGTACTCAAGGATTAAGATGTAGTAATTTACAAAGTGGCAGTCTATATTCATGACTTTGTATTACTACGAATATTTCATGAAGGGGTTGCATGTATAATAAAGTCTTGGGATATAATTTATTAATGAGGCCTAGAGTGCAATTATATTTATATAGTGGTATTAAATATAATTAATGGTAACCTTGGACTTGTCAAGAGTTGACAGAAAAGCCCAAGGCCCATTGGAGCTAGTGTCTTATTTGTTCCCTTTTGGTCCCACTCCAAGCCACACACTATAGCCCAATTGGGAAGGCCCAAAAGGCTAGCCCAATTAGATAATCAGTTATGTGGAGAGAAACATACAGAATTTTATATAGAATAAAATGGTTTGTATGTTTAATAAGTGTAATAATATGAAATAAGGAAGAGAGACACTCTTTCATATTCTCTCTAGAAAACATAGAACTGATTGAGAGACCACACATCTTGGGCATCAAGTGGAATTAGAGTGAAGATTGAAAGTCTTCCCGAGTACTTCTTCATTCGGTTTTGAATTTCACCGCATCAAGGTACATTCTCTTGTTCTTATATTCTGAAACCTACATAATACATGTTATCAATTGCGAATGAAGTAGATCTGTTTATTTTCCGCTGCGTATGTTTTGTATTCAATGCAAACATGTATATTACCCAACAGTATTGTATTATGCAGTGGAAGCATCATGGCCTTATTTGCTTTGGAAATTTTTCTTTTACAAATCTTGGGAAAAAAAAAAAATTTACGCATATGTTGTGAAATAGTTTTGACCTATGGTGATGAGTGATAAATTTGTATAGATCGATACAATTGTGGCTTTAGAGTAGCACAGTGGAAGCATGATAATTCGTTCAACTTGTGATGAATTTAGAGGACTGAATTCTTATAAATGGGGGAGATTGTAATACCGCCCCCCCCCCCCCCCCCCCCAAAAATGGATTAAAAGGAAGGGTATTTAAGTAAATCTTTTGTGGGGTCAATTTTATAATTTATAATTATAAGGGCTTTTTAGAAAATAAGGTTGAAACCCTAGCTATATATATAAGCATATTAAATCAATGTATATGGAGAGATATTTTTGAGGGAGGAGACTACTCAAAAGACTGAAGTAAAGAAGGATTGACTATACTCTTGAGGTAAGAGTTTAAGAAATCTTCTTCTTTTATCAAATTTAGACTTTATGTGGTATTATAATATTTTCTTATGTGAGTATTTTGCCCAACAGTGAGACTTTTTTTAGCCATGGCCGCATGGGTCTATTCCATGTAATTTCCTTAGAATAGTTGTATCGAATTGATGGAGGAAAAAAAAAAGAAAAAAAGAAAAGAAAAGAAGAGAACACGTGTAGAACTATAGAAGATGGTCTAGGCAGTGCATTTGACCCTAAATGATTATATGCATCCTAATTTTTGTTAGTGGCAGCATAGAATATATATATATATATATATATTGAATACATGGATTTTTATTTTGAGACAATGAAGAGAAATTATTGGATATTTTAGTATTCTTTCTATTGGTTGGTATCATTATAAGCCCTTAAATTATTTGATTATTGAGTAAAAATATTTGAAATAGCTTTTGGAGGTAAGTAACCTTATCCTAATTTGTTTTATGTTGCGCATTTTAATTACTGAAATTGTTTACAGTTATTACAATTTTATTTCTATTGTACTACTGATTTCAAGTAAAGAATTATTACAAATATATCTGATTACTGAATATATGATGTAATTTATGTAATTGTTTTTAACTACACTGATTCAAAGTAAAGGGTAAAGAATTTTCACAAATACATGTGAGCATTGAATATAAGGTTTATTTTATTTAACTGTTTTATAGATATAATGATTTAAAGTAAATAATATAGAAATATCACAAATAGATTTGAATATTGAATATATGATAATATAAATGTATTTGAATAAGATATTTTTGTTAGAAACTATGATTTCATATATATAATTATGAACAATTTGACTATGAATTTATTCTGATACCCAGCCAATGGGGGTTATTCATTGGTATTCTGATACCCAACCAATGGGGGTTATTCATTGGTACTCTGATACCTAAACCAATGGGACTCTGATACCTAGCCAATGAGGGTTATTCATTGGTACACTGATACCCAAACCAATGGGGGTTATTCATTGGTACACTGATACCCAACCAATGGGGGTTATTCATTGGTACTCTGATGCCCAGTCACGGGGATATAGCGTGACCATAGTCATAAAATTGTTAAGAATATGAATTACGATTGGATATTTGCACCATTAGGAGTTCTTAAAACTACATATGTGATTTTGGAAATGTTTGAGTATTTGAACTATTTTGAGTCACTGAAACTGCTTATGTGTTTTTTGAACCTATTGTAAGTTATAACTTTTGATATATGGAAAACAGACTATTTTCTAAACCATCTATGATATATTTTTAAGATTAAATTATGTGATCCATATGCAACTTATCATTTTAAGACTATGAAACTTCTTCAGTTATCTTGAAAACACATAGTATATTATAACTTTTGAAAACACATATTATATCTTATACTTTGTAGATCTATTGCTTGATGGAACTTATTAGGATTTTGGTTACTTATTGAGTTGTCAGCTCACCCCCTTCCCCTCCAGTTTCAGATTGTGAAGAAAAGCAAGTTCTGGGAGTTTTGATGTTGCGTTATAAGCAGGGAAAGAAGCTAAGTGATTTTGGAATTAGATGGCCTTGTAATAGTCTTATATCTTTGACCAATTTGCATTGTTTATGTGAGGTGTGGATTTTGTTCCTTTTAAATTATTGGAGATCTATTCATAAAGAAATTTTTGAGGTATTTTGAATTTATTGATGAAATGTTTAAGGATAATTTTTAGGACTAAGATGGCCTTGCATACTTGTAGGGTGATTACTTTATAAGCGTGCGGCAGTTGTCACGTGCCTATCTTTATGGTTGGGTTCGGGGCGTGACAGATTATCGCTTCAAATAATTGGAAGAAAAAACTTTCATGGGCATTCTTTCCTACACGTAACGAACAATAAACGTGTTGCCATCTCCATACATAGTGATAAATAATTGGAAGAAGTAACTTTCATGGCCATCACCCTATAGTGATTAATAAAAATAAGTTGGCAAAAATGTGCTTTTGATCCCTACATTTTGAGTCAATTTTCATTTTAGTCCCTAAATTGATTTTGCTTCTAGTCCTTGAATTTAGAAAATTGATTCTATTTTGATCCCTGTCAATCCAGTAACAGAAAATGACAGACAATGTACTATTGGCATGTTATATGCTGACTTGGCTAATAAAATAAAAAAAAATTATATTTAGCATTTTTTAAATACCCCGTTAGAATTTAAATTAATGAAAAAAGCCAGCTCAGAAAATTTAAACTAAATTAAAAAATAAATTAAAAAACAAACCTTAATTCTAATGTTCTTCCCAAATCTAAGAAATAAACCCAGCAACCAAACCAATCTCTAGCAAACCTTAAATCCAAATCCAGCAACCAAACCTAATCTCCATTGTTAGGTTCTAAAAGTTTAGAACAATTGGCAAATCGTGAGCACACAAGAATATACAAGCTGCAAAAAGAAGAATTCAAAATCTGCCTGGTTCGATCGATCGAAAAACAGGCTCAACCGATCGAGAATCGTATCTGCAGAATTTTAAGTTGGCCCAAATAGCAGTTCTAGCTCATTAAGGATTAGGGTTTCAAATCTAGTTCTCCTACTATATAAAGGAGACCCTAAGCACGTTTTTTACAAGGCTTTTTAGAGAGAGAAGAGTATGCCTCTTTTGTATTTAGGGTTTTGTTCCTAAAACCTCTTATATAACTTCTATCGGTGTTGTTCCTTGAAGAATCTCAAGATCCGGTATTGTTGAAGTTGCTGCCTTCTCTAGTCATCAAAGGTGCTGATGATCTAAACCTTCAAGGGTGGTTTTAGAGTCACAAACAGGAGAGTTTGTGTTGCAAAACTTTTGAGTGGGATCTCAATGTCACAAACGGGGATGTTTGTGTTTTGCAAAGATTAAAGAAAGAAGGAGTCCGTGGATCTCGGAGCTATCATGGGGTCGTGGTAGTAAGTTTCCTACATTGGGTAGCAATAGGATGTTAGTGGTCTAAGTCGCTATTGTGTAAACTTCAATTCTTTCTAGTGGATTTTCTATTTTACCTTGAGGATAGCTAGGTTAAATCCTCCCCAGGTTTTTTACCAGTTTGGTTTTCCTGGGTCATCATATCTTTGTGTTCTTTATTTTTCCGCTGCTTTACTTGATATGATTGATATTGTTTTAACCTAGATCTGAATAATAAACCTAAGTATTCACTTGGTTAATTAATTAGGTTAAACAATCTAGTTTACAGGGGTCTAAACGAACTGACAAATGGTATCAGAGCGGGTAGCTCTTCTGTGTTAGATCTTTTGATCTAAGAGTTGATCCTTGATCCCTGTTATCATGGATAATTTTAAGTGTCTTACTGTTTTTGATTGTGATGATTTGAATAAAAAGGACACTGTTGTTTCTGTTGATCTTTTTGATGCCTGTGAAACTCTTCGTAAGGAATTATTGAAAACTATGAGAATTGCTAAGAAATTCAAGGAAGAGTTAAAATTGGCTAATCTTGAAAAAGAGGAATTAATTGTTAGATTAGATGAATCTAATAAAAAGAATGAATTTTTGAGAAATCAAATTTCCTCTCAAGATGAGAAGATGAAAAGCTTGGAACAAGAGTTAGCTGAATCCAAAGCTAAAATTGAAAATTTGACTAGTACCAAGCCTGCTGTTGATAACAGAAGTGTTTCTGTTTCTCTTAAGCCTAAAACTGAAAAAGTTTATATCCCTCCTTTCAAGAGGAATAATAAAGAAAATGCTTATTTTGCTAGGTTAAACAAAGGTAAAAGTTCTGATGTAGACGCTGAAGTTTCTAAACCTAAGTCTAAACCTACTGTTAGAGAGCATAAGAAATCTGTTTTTGTGCCTACTTGTCACTTTTGTGGTGTTGTTGGTCATATTAGACCAAACTGTTCTTTGTTGAGGCAAAAACAAAAATCTAAGACTAGATTTGCTGTTAGAAATACTGATGTTCCTAATTTGTTCCTGTTTGTCACTTTTGTGGTGTCTCCGGTCACATTCGTCCTAATTGTCATAAATTGAAACTTAAGCATTCCGTGTTTCAGTCTAGGACATGTGATGATATTTCTCCTGCCATGAGTCCAAATAAATTGTTTCATATGCTTTTGAAAAATTTAAGCTTGTTGGCTTGTGAAAGGAAATTGCAGGATTTCAATCTTTCTCAGAAGATTGGTGTAATCCCTCAAATGTACTCAGCTTCTCATGGATTTTCACATACAAAGCCGAAGACTCGTGCTATATGGGTGAGAAAAGATTCTTTCAGGTGAGTGTTCTGACTTGTCCTTGTTTTAATTCTTTCAATTATTTGTGGACATATTTTGTTTCTGTTTTTGGTTGTTTTGTTTTTTTAGGTTGTTTTTTTAAAAAAAAAAAAAATCCAAAAACATTGAAAATTTTCAAAAAGACAAAAATATTTTATTTTGTGTCTAGTTTTATTTTTCTTGAGGATTACATGAATTATGATATCTCTCTCTTGATTTAGAACATGCTTGATATTGTGGAGAAACATAAAAAGTATGTGTTATATAAGTGCTAAGCTATTTATGATTTTGTATGAGTATGTGCTAGTTTGTACATGTACTCATGGGTTAATTAAGAAATTGATATTTCTTGTTTGTGTACCCTCTATAGCTTAGTTAAGTACTATCATGCATTGCATTTGCATTTTTGTTCATTTAGCATAATGTGTGCTTTTTGTTTTTGGTCATAAAATTTTTTTTAAACCAAAAATATTTTTATGTGTTTTGTATTATATATCTTGGATTTATAATTAAGGTTGGCCATATTATCTTTACATAACATGTTTATGTACTTTGTTTAGCTTGGATGAGCTTATTTTATTGCACTTTACTAGTTTAAAGCTTTGTAGTGCATGTTGTGTGGGAAGATGTTTATAGTTTTTGATCACTTTGTCTTGATCTTGAAGTCACATGCCTTTGTCTGTCGGACTTGAACTTAATGAGAAAGGCATAAATAACCATCTCACCACTGTTTATTAGCCAATCATGAATACCTTAGTGCATATCGTAAGATTTTGTGCTCGAGAAAGTGTAGCACATGCACAAAAAGAACGTAAGGTGTAGCCTCGGATTAAATGTTAAAATTGGTGTGTACATTATTGAGCTATAATTAATTCAAATTAAATAAAATTGGTGTGTACATTATGAGGCAAATCAAGAAACTTACATGATTGCAAGTTTTTATTCTAGGAGATGTGAGAGTTATATGATGTAACTCTTTAGGTGATAGTCTCTTTCAAATTTATGTGATGAATTTTGTAGACTTTGTGATTGATTACTATTCACATATCACCTCATATGTCTCTTAAGCTTTTGCTAGTTGCACACACTACACAAAGTTACTCTTTGCTAAACTTTGTACATGTTATTGTGTGTGATTTTGTTGTGACCATCCAAGATTATATGTTCCTTGATTTTAATGCAAAATTTGAGTTTTAAGGACAAATTGATTAAAAATCTTAATTTTGGAAGATCTGGGTTATATTCATGTATTTTTGAAAAACTTTTAGTCTCATACTCATGCATTTCATTTATGAAATATTGTGCTTTGAGGAGTTACTGCATAAAATTGCTCTATTTTTTCAAAATTTGAGTTTTCCAAAATTTCGACCGATCGAGGGTGTTTTTCGACCGATCGAAATTGCGATAAAAATTTTGGTTTGATTCTGTCTGACTCGATTGGTATTCGATCGATGCTCGATCGATCGAAACTGAAAAATTTTCAAGTTTTAGAGTTTTTGACCAAATTTTTTCATGCATCATTTATGTTTAGGATTCACATGAATTGCATTGTTTTTGTATCCATCTTGCAGTTTTGCAGTCATATCTTTCATTGTTTTCACACATAACATGCATACACTTTGCTAAATTGGGTACTCAACTTGAATTAGAAATTGATAGATTAATTTTTGAGTCCTTTGTACATTTTAGTATATGCTATTTCTCTTGATGTGTGAATTGCAGAAAATATTTTTCTTAAGAGATATGATGGATAATAATGTGCAAATATTTTCTCTACTCATGCAACTGTTTATGAGTCACATAGTGTCAAGTTTACATTTATTGAAAGAGAGAATATTTTTCTTCATGTGTATCCTCAATTTTTTTTTGGGTTTGTGTGTTTTTTATTTATCCCCACCTCCTAAATTTTCTCCAAAACTGTTTTTCCCAAAACTTGTTTTATTTTTCCTATTTTTATAGGGGGAGAATTTTTTTTTTTTAACCTTTGTTGTTCATAGGGGGAGTTATTGCTCTTTATAAGGGGAGTTATCTCTTTTTTCTATAAAGCTAATCTATTTTATGTTCCCTTGGTTCTCTTTTTTCTCTTATGTTTACTCTTTGTTTGAGTTGTATTTGTCAATACGTGACAAAAAGGGGGAGAAATAGATGAAATGTGGGAATCTTGTTTGTGTTGTTTAGGGGGAAATAAAATTGTTTTTGAAAGAGGGAGAATATAAAAACTTTTTGATGTATCTAACTTAGGGGGAGAGTTAGAATTTATTTTTGTTTTTATATTCTGTTTATTGTTATATGTCTTTCTTTCCACACATGCGGTGATGTGTTTGTTGAGTGTTTCAGGAAAGACAAGTACATTCTGATCAAGACCTTCTACCTCTTCTCGGCAACTTCTAGGTTAAGAGTCTTAGATTGGAATTTGTGATATAATTGGGCATTTTATTGTATTGGGTTGTTCTTGTATTTTAACATTTCATTTTGTATGAAAGTTTTGTCACGAATTGCCAAAGGGGGAGATTGTTAGGTTCTAAAAGTTTAGAACAATTGGCAAATCATGAGCACACAAGAACATATAAGCTGCAAAAAGAAGAATTCAGAATCTGCCTGATTTGATCGATCGAAAAACAGGCTCGACCGATCGAGAATCGTATCTGCAGAATTTTAAGTTGGCCCAAACAGCAGTTCCAGCCCATTAAGGATTAGGGTTTCAAATCTACTTCTCCCACTATATAAAGGAAACCCTAAGCACGTTTTTTACAAGGCTTTTTAGAGAGAGAAGAGTGTGCCTCTTTTGTATTTAGGGTTTTGTTCCTAAAACCTCTCATATAACTTCTATCGGTGTTGTTCCTTGAAGAATCTCAAGATCCGGTATTGTTGAAGTTGCTGCCTTCTCTAGTCATCAAAGGTGCTGATGATCTAAACCTTCAAGGGTGGTCTTAGAGTCACAAACAGGAGAGTTTGTGTTGCTAAACCTTTGAGTGGGATCTCAAAGTCACAAACGGGGATGTTTGTGTTTTGCAAAGATTAAAGAAAGAAGGAGTCCGTGGATCTCGGAGCTATCATGGGGTCGTGGTAGTAAGTTTCCTACATTGGGTAGCAATAGGATGTTAGTGGTCTAAGTCGCTATTGTGTAAACTTCAATTCTTTCTAGTGGATTTGCTATTTTACCTTGAGGATAGCTAGGTTAAATCCTCCCCAGGTTTTTTACCAGTTTGGTTTTCTTGGGTCATCATATCTTTGTGTTCTTTATTTTTCCGCTGCTTTACTTGATATGATTGATATTGTTTTAACCTAGATCTGAATAATAAACCTAAGTATTCACTTGGTTAATTAATTAGGTTAAACAATCTAGTTTACAGGGGTCTAAATGAACTGACATCCATCAAATCCATAAAAACAAAAATAAATTAAAGAAACCAATTTCTCAAAAAAAGAAAAAAAAAAGAAAAAAAAAAAGAAACCAATAGTGCAAGTCGAACCCAGAACAAAAGCAAACCCAGAATCAAACTTCATGTTCTCACAATCAAACTCACCACTACCATCGATCAAGAACAAGTCGAACCAAACCAAACAAACCCATCTCTTAGCAACCAAACACAAAAAAAAAAAAAAAACACATCTTCAATTTCGTACCCAATACCAACCCAAATCCAACCGAGATATCTCTCCCTCTCTCAAAAATCTTAGGTTTGTGAAGATATTTCTAGGGTTTGCTTCCCACACAAACAAACCTCGAACAATTTGGGAAAAATCTCAGAACACAAACATACCTAGAACATCAAAGGGGGGGGGGGGGGGGGAACACAAACAAACCTAGAATTCATAAATCCAAGACCTAGAACCTGTAAAAACGAAACCAAACTCACCATCCTTGACCCAAATCTGCCTTCAACAACACCACCATGCCGATCAAACCCATTTTCCCAAAGCAGCAAACACCACCACTACCACTCCAAAGCACCAATGTCCTCTACCTTCCTTCTTCGGCTGAAAACTCCTCATGTAAAGCGACCTCGACCACTCTAGGGCCATCGTTCTCTCTCACTTAGATCGAGTTCTTTTTTTCCGGCGAAATATGGTGTTCCCATCGTTTTGTTTGCATCAAGAGAGAAGCTTGATCTACTCACCTTGATCTGCTTGCCTTGATTTGCTCGCCGCTGGTCTGCTTGTGAGCTTGTGAGCTTCGGCCATGCCCCTATAGTGGAGAGTGAGAGATTTTATCCATGGAGGGTGAAGAGAAAGAGAGAGAAAGAGAGAGAAATTGAGAATAGTGTTAGAGAGTGATTTTTGATTAAAAAGATAATGATTTTAAAAAAAGAATGATTTTATTAAAAAGATATGAGTTTTTGAATTTTTAAACTAAAAAAAAGAATTCGGATTAAAAAGAATTAAAAAGATAAAAACAAAAACAAAAAGAATTAAAAAGATAATGATTTTTGATTTTTTAAGAAATGATTTTAGTTTAAACTAGTTACAAACCCGTGCAATGCCCGGGATAGTTTTAAATAAAATGTTAACATTTTCAAGTTTAAATATCTCCCTAAATTCAATTATTAAAAGCTAATTTGACTCTAATATAAGATGAAACATGTAATATTATAAAGTAATATTAAAAATGAGATAAATACAAATATTATGGAGTAATATTTTACAATAATCATAATACACTCTTACATTTGATTTAATAAGTATTACAAAAGAACCCGTGTAATGCACACAAGTCCCAATACCATGTATTTTTGCTATGATTTTTTTTTTGTATTTTTTAATTTCATTTATTTTATGACTTCCACTAAGTATTCAATGTATTCATAATATTTAAAAAAACATTGAAGTAAAGTTGTATCCTCAAATAACTAAATATAAGAGTTTAATTTTTTTGTTTAAATTTAAAACCAAATTGTGCATAAAAGCCAAAATAAATTCCTTTGCTCCAATGTCTTTAGTACCAAAATCACAAATCCATTAAATCAAATGGTGCATAGAAAATCTTAGAGATTGAAAGACAACTTTAAAGTGTTTTTTGTATCTTCTTCCTTTGTTGCTTTGTAGTAGTCCCTGAATATGTTCTTTTGTTTTCCTTGAGTACAGATGTTGGTGTGAGTTGCACATTGCTTTGATAATCAAGTTTGTGAAATTTTGTACAATCACCATCTTCTTCAGTTGATAAGTTGTTGCTACATTTATTTGAAGTATCACTGATGTAAGCCTGACAATAAAACAGGTTGAAAAATGTATTACAACATATACATCTTAAATATCATATTTGTAATTTTGTTAAATTTTTTTTTGAGAAAGTGTAATTTTGTTAAATTAAAGAATACGTACTTCTGTCATTTTATCAAGCTGAATTGCTTTGTCAGTTTCTTCAAAAGAGTCAAAAAGTTTCTTGACGATGTAGAATTCCCATCCATACTTGAGATTATAGTCATTTAGTTGTATTTGAAAAACAAATTGTTTTCCTTTCATATTTTCTATTTGCACAGGAAGGATGACTTCATCGGGCTCCTAACAAAAGTAACATTTTTTAAATTATATACTCAAGTAAAGTTTAGTAAATATTAAATACTAATTTTATCTTCCACTTTCTCACCTCTAAAGATTTGTTTAGAAGGTCTTTCGCTGATATGTTGAGTAATTTTTCAGCTTCTGAATCAAATAAAATGAATGTAGCCATTCCTGAGCTATCTTCAACCTTTAATTGAATTCTATACCTGATAAAGGAAATAACATATATAACGTTAATATCATAATAGTTATTGTATATTTTAATATAAAAAGTAAACATTTTTTATTTTGTGTGCCTTGGGATTGGGAAGCATGCCTTTTTGTTACAATTGTCACATCAAAAGTTCATCTCTTGACTTTACTTTTTTACGACATATTTCGTAAGAGACAAAGTACCAACCAGAATTATCTATGTCAACGTTTATAATCTTTCCTTGAAAGGTAAAGATAGTTTCCTAGAAAATTAATTTAATATCAATCAATTCATAATTTTATAGTTAAATTTTGTAAAAGAAAGTTTATAGTACATAAAGCAATGTTAAGGACACAATAGAACCTACATGATTTGATACATCTTTAGTGAAAATAGCATGGGTAATAACCCAATAGTGAAAAAAGGACCTACATTTAAAAAAAATGGTATTGCAGATTAGGATAATTAATTGTTACTTTAGTCCAAAGGCATGGGTAAATATTTCATTATAGATGATTAAGATCAGAATTATTTTCTGTAGATCATGCAAGTAACTTTAAGTTTACCACAAAAGGGGGAAAATTTTCAGCACCCCCCAATTTCTCATGCTAACAAAATGGAACCATGGTAAATTCGGAAAGCCGATAAGTTCCTTCTCTTTTATTAGGGTATCGATAGATGAAGTAACAATTACAACTTTCTTTAATACAATAAGCAGTATACTACCACCCAATTAAACTGTACACATATATAGAAATAATACAAAACATGGTTAGTTTTGCTTAGAAGAATTTAAGCTCTATATATGGGAAATTAATATTAGGAAAGTAAGATAAAAGGGCCTCTTCATTTTCATTGACATGATGGGTATGACATGAGAGAACAAATTGTAATAAAAAAGTAAATTAAGAAAAAGAGAAAAAAAAAAAAAAAATCAACTTATGTTCAAAATGAAATACCAGCTTTCTAATTATTTGTTCATGAGAGTAAATTACAAACACAAGTTTTCAAAAAACTTCAATTATTCAAATTTGAAACATCAAATGATTTTTGCATATAAAGGTGTTGTGTTGCCATCTTCCATAGTACAACCTTAATCAAGGTATATAGGCTTTTCAATGTTTTCTGTTGGCATCTTCCTTAGTAAATTAGAGTTTGATTTTTTGTATATAAAGGTGTGGCGTTTGAGGTAAGATTGGCCACAAAAGCTACCTTGAAAGCCCAAGTCAGTGCTTTCCTTATAAGGATTCACTTGATCGAAAATTTTTTGTCCAACTTATTATTATATTGGTTTGACTGATTATGAAGTTCTCTTGACTGAATTTTGCAGACTTGCACAGTGAACAACAATCTTTAGTCTTCAACCTCAATTACACCATACAAACACAGTTGAAAATTGTTCAATGATTACAAGCAAACTTTGTCATGGAATTAACCAACGCCAAAAATCCTAACAACATCCATGCCATGCGGGGTACTTTAGACTCATTTGCTCTGAAGTAGTATGCAAAAGTGCAGAAACTGACATAGGAAGTGGTCAAGTAAACATTTATATATTTTTCTATTACAGCAATGTCATCAAGATAGTATGTTGTGATTTAGGTGGTCAAGAACAAAAAGTGGATAACATTTAGTGATAGAACTGCAGTATAGTTTGCTGGTAGGTTGTGGAAGATTAAGTTAATAATGTCGAGCTATATCTGATAAAAAAGAGTTTCTGTATAGAAGAGTGGCAATAACTTACTAATATTAAATCTAAGAGATTGCTTACTATTATATTGGTTTGCAGTTTATTTAGAGTAAATAGGGAGTATTGTATCTAAAAGTGTGATTAATTGTACTTACAAAAAAAAAAGAGTGTGATCAATTGCATATTTTCAGTAAATCTAGAAATAGCTTTCTTTAAACCATGCAATCCCTGAAAAGTATTACTTCATTAAGGGAAAGAATGTATGGGGAATCTGATAAGACCGAAAGATGTATATCTTCGGTGTGTATGGAGGGATGAAGTTACTAAGTTTTTCACTTGAACCATTGTGAGTTCTGAATTGAGCTCTTCTATGTTTTGTTGTCAAAATAATGCAGTTCTATGTTTTGTTGTCAAAATAATGCAGGAAAAGGAACGTCATATGATTTGATACATCTTTAGTCTTTATGTTTGCCACTGCCTATCATTTAAATTGAGCTTATTTCTAATTATTTGTAATAGTTTGAACTACATTACATATTTGAGTGTTTCAGCTATATAATATTTCTTGTAATTTATGGGTGCTATTATACCATGAAAAAAAAATTATGGACACTATATCATTCTATATGCGTGAACTCACGTTCATAGCAAAACTACTCAAATAAGAGAACATTTATTAGTTTATAGTTATTTATTTTTTTCTTTTTATAGATTTAAGGCTATAAACTTTTAAGATGGTGCAAAAGGAATATGAGTTACGTTTGGTTGGTTAGTCCATTTAGAAAAAAAAAAAAAAATCAAACACATAGCAAATTATCAAATATTGTTGAAAGCAGCCAAAGGCATCCACCCAAACAACATATCAATATATCAGAAAAAATATAAGAGAGATAAAAAGATAGAAAAAAGGTCACTTACAGTTGTTGCTTGAAAAATAGTCAATGAGTGGGAGAGATCTTGGTGATTTGGTTCCAAGCCAACCTTGCCATAGGTAAACAAATGTCACAAAATTGAACAAAGAATTAGAATTGGGTTTTAATTTTTAGGTAAACATAGTGGTATATTTTTGTTTCTGGCAATACAGAGATGACCAAAACACCAATAATAGGGACTACCCAAGATAATTGAGGGACCTCAACCATCACAAACTGGCAAAAAAAAAAAAAAACTCCCCATTCTTCTAGATCATAATTTGTGTAAAATAAATTAAATGCTGAATTGGCACCTTAACTTTCTCATTGCAATCGAAAGCTTCATAATAGACTAATTCAAATGTTTACAATTAATCATTAAATAGAATTGGGTTTTAATTTTTAGGTAAACACAGTGGTATATTTTTATTTCTGGCAATACAGAGATGACCAAACACCAGTAATAGGGACTACCCAAGATAATAATTGAGGGACCTCATGAAGGAAAATTACATGTTTGTATCGCATACAAAACATACGCAGCGAAAAATAAACGAATCTACTTCATTCGCAATAGATAACATGTGCAATGTAAATTTCAGAATATAAGAACAAGAGAGTGTACCTTGGTATGATGAATTTCAAAACCGAATGAAGAAAAGCACTTGGAAACACCTTTGATCTTCACTCCAATTCCACTTGATGCCCAAGATGTGTGGTCTCTCAATCAGTTCTATGTGTTTGTTCTAGAGAGAATATGAAGGAGACTCTCTTTCACATGCATATGAACATACAAACCATTTCATTTTAATATAAAATTCTGTATGTTTCTCTCCACATAACTGATTATCTAATTGGGCTAGCCTTTTGGGCCTTTCCAATTAGGCTTTAGTGTGTGGCTTGGAGTGGGACCAAAAGGGAACAAATAAGACACTAGCTCCAATGAGTTTGGGCTTTTCTGTCAACTCTTGACAAGTCCAAAGTTACCATTAATTATATTTAATACCACTATATAAATATAATTATACTCTAGGCCTTATTAATAAATTATATCCCAAGACTTTATTATACATGCAACCCCTTCATAAAATATTCGTAGTAATACAAAGTCATGAATATAGACTGTCACTTTGTAAATTACTACATCTTAATCCTTGAGTACCCGGTTTAATCCTTTTAAGTTATTCATCATATATTTATGAAATCCAATTTCATAAATATATACTTTAGTCTTACTAAAGTGGTTAGGCCTAACTCTTTGAATAACTGAACCCATTAAACTTATCTCAAGGGAATATTTTATATCTCCGTTAAGAGACTATGAATTCCATCTTGAGAATATATGTTCCATCAACACTAAATGTGGCTGCCCAACATACTGAGGTTTTGACCGTTACTTTAGACCTCACTACATCTTAATCCTTGAGTACCCGGTTTAATCCTTTTAAGTTATTCATCATATATTTATGAAATCCAATTTCATAAATATATACTTTAGTCTTACTAAAGTGGTTTGGCCTAACTCTCTGAATAACTGAACCCATTAAACTTATCTCAAGGGAATATTTTATATCTCCGTTAAGAGACTATGAATTCCATCTTGAGAATATATGTTCCATCAACACTAAATGTGGCTGCCTAACATACTGGGGTTTTGACCGTTACTTTAGATCTCACTCCTGATATATCAAAGCAACCTACATTTCATGATCAGGTCCATTATTCTCTCAGGATTAAGAGTTCATGTGAATACAAGTCTTGAGATTTATTATTCAATTGACAGTCGTTAGGAGAATAATAAATCTCACAGCGGTCCAGTTCAATATGTCTTAACTCTTAAAACATATCAACATATCAACTAGAAGTCACCACTTCCATGATCAAGACAAATCATCGTAGTTAATATGTTATAGTTTTCGCAGATGGAATGCCCAATTTCATCACCGACTACGAACCAAAATTTTGAGTTTACAAAGAACTTGTGATCTATATCTTCTGTGACTAAATCACATAAATCACATACTATGCATCTTATGGACTATTTGATAATGTCCGAATATTCATATTACCATTATTTTAGATAATAACAAAACAACTTTATTAATCATAATATTAAGTCATACATCATTTAACACATAATGTCATACATGATATCATACATGGCATATTACAATAGGATTTAAGGGCACTTATCCCAACACCTCAACCATCATAAACTGGCAAAAAAAAAAAAAAACTCCCCATTCTTCTAGATCATAATTTGTGTAAAATAAATTAAATGCTGAATTGACACCTTAACTTTCTCATTGTAATCGAAAGCTTCATAATAGACTAATTCAAATGTTTACAATTAATCATTAAATAGATAGATAAAAAAATCCATCGCACCATATTGAAAGACCATAATTATTACTTATTGAAAACTATTAATTATCAGAAGATATAAAGGAAAATCCATAAAGAACAATAAGCAGTATACTACAACCCAATTAAACTGTACACATATATACAACAACTTCTTCATCACAAACGCAAAAAAAAAAAAAAAAAAAAAAAAAAAAAAAAAAAAAAAAAATCCAAATTTGTGAACAAAACACTATAATATACTATGATATTAAAACTCTAACCATATATTTGCTGTAACTATTAATTATCAGAAGGCAAAAAAATAACATACCTTTAGCCCTGATTCGAATGGAGGAAAACAATGAGGAGAAAGCAATAAGAATAAACCTAGAAATTGAACGGCTGTGAAAAAAAAAGAAAGAAAGAAGACTAATAAGAATCAACTATTTATAAGATAATAGTTATAGAGTCCTAATAGCTATAGATTTCAGATTCAAATATATATATATATATATATTATAAAGAATTAAATTTGTTTAGTAGTTACCTTTGGGTCGGTTTTGATGGGCTGGATTGGGTGTATTGCCGACCGACATTGTTGTTGGGCCATGGGCTAGATGAGACCCACGGCAAATGAGCTGGGTTTGTGGCTGGGTTTATGGGTATGGTGGTAGAGGCGGTAGAGCTGGTAGAGATGGAGGGTTTGTGGCAAATAGGCGGCCTGAGGTGATATGAGAAAGAGATCGGGAGGTAGAGCATCGTTGGTAGAACTGATAGAGGAGGAGTTGGCTGTCGGTAGAGATGGTAAAGGCGGAGCTGGTAGAGGAAGGAGACGGAGGGTTTGTGGAAAATAGGCGGCCTGAGGTGGAGCTGGTAGAGACGGAGGGTTTGTGGCAAAGAGGAGGAGCTGGCTGTCGGTAGAGATGGTAGAGGAAGTAGACGGAGGGTTTGTTGCAAATGGGCGGCCTGAGGTGGAGCTGGTAGAGACGGAGGGTTTGTGGCAAAGAGGAGGAGTTGGTTGTCGGTAGAGATGGTAGAGACGGAGCTGGTAGAGGAAGGAGATGGTCAGATTTGAGGGATTATCTGAGTTTTGGGTTTTGGGGGAAGGAGATGGTGTACTGTAAGAGATATGAGAAAGAGATCGGGTTGTTTATTAAAGAGATATGGTAATCGAGTTTAATATTATGTTTTTTTTTTTTTTTATAATTTTGTACTGATGTGGAAAATAGTGGGAGCAGCAGAGGCTTCGGTTTTATATATATATATATATATATATATAGATTAGATTCAAGGTTTTTTTAAAGAAAATTTAATTTACTTTTTATTTTTAATTTCCTAACATGGCTTTTTTTTTTATAAAAATATTAAAATGTTGATATGGCATTTAAAAAATGCCAAATAAAATATTTTATTAGCCACATCAGTAAACAGGACATTCTGTTTGCCACATATGCATTTTTTGTTACTAGGTTGATGGCAGGGACCAAAATAGAATTGATTTTCTGATTTCAGGGATTAACCTAGGAGAAAAATCAATTTAGGGGCCAAAACAAGAATTGGCCCAAAATGTAGGGATCAAAAGTGTATTTTCGCCAAATAAGTTTTATATCCAGTTCAAGGCTCACCAATATTTAAGGAAAAAGAATGAAGATACTGATACATAGGAATGAAGATACTGATACATAGGAATTTGAAATCCTCCCTTCAAAAAATCATGTGGGGAGTTTTTGGAAGAAAGATTTGCAACAGATTCAACATATTATATTTATAATCCATAAAAATTAGGAAACAAATATGGCATATGTGCTTCATTGAGGGTTTTCTCTAATTTTTATAAGTGATGGAGGAATACTGCACAATAAGTGATAGATGCCACTGTTAATTACTAGCCATATCCCTCTCAGGCAATTCATCAAACAGTTGTATAGCATACTCAAAAGCATTGCATTTTGAGTACATGTTCACTAGAGCAATGGCCACATAAACATCAATTGCAAAACCTGTTATGAATTGGGCATTTCACAACAAGCTTCAACAATCATAAAAATAATAGGACAAGTAATTGATGAGGCCATTGCAAACAAGTTAACATTAACCTCAAAACCAAAACAAGAAATTTCACATAAACCCCAACCCTAAAAATTAAACCAATCCAAGAAATTTTGACAAAAACTCGCACATATTACCTTTGGAAAACAAAGAGTACTTGCATTAGAAAGAAAAAAAAAAATACAAATATAAAAAGTACCAAAGGCTGACATACTTGCTATCGAACGATCTAGCAGAACCACCAATTTGGGATAAGCGTGGTGAGACGGCGAGGAGAATCTCCGATGGTGTCTTTACTTAGGTTCTATTGCCTCTCTCTCTCCGCCGGTCAGACTTGTCACTCTTCGCTCTTCTTTCTGCTAGGTTTAGGTGAATGAGTTTGTTTGTAAAAGTCACGTGAGTCCTATGTGCCTATTTTATTAGTGTTTTAACGTGAGACTAGCAGGAGTATTTATTTGGTAGCTGTGAATAGTTTAAGAAGTAAATTGGCCAATATAAAAGTTAAGGGTGTCTTTTGGCCACTAATCCAAAGTTCAGGGGGTGTATGAGCATTTTTTCCCCAAAAAAACTCGAAAACATGGTTCAACCTAGAACCAGGATGATTGAACCAGTTTTGAGTGATTTGTATATAAACAATTCAATGGTAATGTTTTTGACAAAGTGGAGAGATTTAAGATTTTGCTTTCATTCGTTTTGAAGATCATTTCAAGTCTAAAGCTTAAAAGACCTTGAGAGAGAGAGAGAGAGAGAGAGGAAAATTGAAGGTTAAGGTGTTGAACTTGAGTTATTAAGAGGTGTTCGGTTCTAAAAAATGATTTATTCCCTTTTTATTTTCATTCTTTTGTATTCATTCTAAGAATCTTTTCACTTTTTTGTATTTATTTTAAGAATTTGAATATAGGAAAGAAAAAAGAGAGAGAGAGAGAGAGACTCATTTTTTTCATTTTTGTTTGTTTGACAACCTGTTTTGAATACAAAACTTGAGTACAAAATATACACTTACCTAGTTTGGCACTTATTCCTTATTTTAGGAAAAAGTACCTTTTTTTTTTTTCATTTACACGGGTCTCTTCAGATCCTGTGCAGTAAGAACAGTAACAAAGCCCCTTATTAGTAAACTCACGAAAAGCAAAGCCATGTCTGCAACACTCCTTTTTCACTAAAAGATTATTGAAAGCTTTGCCTTTTAATGCTCTTGAGCTGAAAATTGAGAAGTGAAAACTGCAGTGTACTGTTGAGTATTGAGTGTTGAGTTGCTAAAAAATATTGAAAGTTAATTTAAAATGTGTCGTGGGTAGTGGTAGCTCTAGAAATTTTTTTCAGGGTGGTCATTAAGAAATTTTAATTAAAAAAAAATTAATAAAAATAAAAATTGAATATATCAACATCATAAGGAAAAAAAAAAAAAACGCACAAATATATAAAGTTTTTAAATTTTTTTCTACAATTTTTCATATTTGAAATCATTATATAATAGCTTCATTATCTGTCTATACCTCGCAATCGTCGACCACCCTAAAACAGCGACGAGAGTGCCCCTACCCCTGGAGGGCAGTGCATGGGCTCGAGTGCTGTGGAACCATTGTGTGTGACTGACTAGTTGAGTCATTTTTAGTTGTTTTAACAAAGGCTGTGAAGTCGTCACCAATTATTGAGTTTTCTAGGTGTGATTGGTCACTTGACTCTATTTGATTTTATTATTGATCCTAGGCTAAGAAAAAAAATGTCATTTTTCATAATCTACATGGATGGTAAAAAAAATCTTGATTCTTGGATTTGGAAATCTAATTACGTGTGGGGAAGGTGTTAAACATTCCACAACGCCTGTCGTGAGATAGTTTTTTGTTTTGAATCTTAATTTTTGGTCATTGGAAAGAAAAAAAAAAAAAACTGATAGTGTCCTAAAGTGACCCATCTCCATAAGCTCTTCCGTAGGAGTCGTCCAAAGAAGGAGTAAAGATAACCCCCCAGGAACCTCGTCCGTGTTCGGGTCGTCCGTCCATAAAGACTCTTGGACGGCCTACAAGGACTTCAGACGAGGTCACTACGCGCAGTCCCTGGACGAGATTTATACACATTCTAGAACACCCGCGCAACCAATGACAGCCATAATACCGCCTCCAATGACAGTTACGGAGCGTACGACCGAATAAGATAACTTCCATAGCAGTTATGGAAGTTATTTCCGAACCTTCCGACACCCTCTAATGTAGGAGAAGTTACCAAGTGAAAACAACCGCTTACAGCATGCACTATATCAGCAATGATCGCCAATGAAAAGGTAGGAAGATCATTTTCCAAATATTTTGAGTTTACAAAGTTAAGAGAGACACTGACTTTACCATCGAAGGGTTTTTGGCCGGTCCAGCCCAGTCACCCCTGATATTTTGTTCATCTCTTCAGGTTTTTAATCAGACTATCTTTTTGCCAATGACATCCGAAGCATCCAGCCTACTGATTTTGTTGTACATCATCAGTTGGCGCCGTCTGTGGGAAACGTAAGTTTGTACTCAACAATTACTTTCCGCTGACAAAAGGCTGTATGGTTTGGACAAGATCAAGGGCTACCAGCCCAAGCCACCAAGAAAGTAGGGATGCCTCCAGCAATTCTAACCGCAATCGACAGTCAGCGCCAGTCGCTCAGCAGCCTGCCATCCAACACATACAATCCATGGCAGCCGCCATGGCAGAGTTAACCCGTCAGAACCAGGAGTTGACTAGGGAGATTCACTTGCAGAGGCAGCGTTAAGAGAGGTTCGAGGAAGGACAAGCCCAGAGTCAAGAGATTAGGGAAAACGCCGACCCCGAAGGCCAATCGAGAGGTACCGTTTCACAAAGGGTGCCGCACTTGGAGAGGGAAATGGACTAAATGCGTAAAGCCATGGATGAAATGAGGGAGAACATGAGGAGGACGAATCCCGTGGAAGATTTGGTTCACCGAACGGACTCCCCTTTTTCAGCTTCTATCAACGACCATCCCCTGCCTGCCAAGTTCAAGATGCCTACCTTAGACTCATACGACGGGACGCGTGATCCATGTGATCACATTGCAACCTTCAAAACTACAATGCATCTCTAGGGAGTTCCAGACGAGATCATGTGTAGGGCTTTCCCAACCACACTTAAAGGACCGGCACGAGTATGGTTCAGCAAAATACCTCCAAATTCTGTAAGTTCGTTTGAAGAGTTGAGTAAACTGTTTGTCAACAATTTTATTAGAGGACAAAGCCATAAGCGTTCCTCGTCCAGTTTGTTAACAATTGAGCAAGGGTAAAATGAGAGCTTGCGGTCCTTCATTATTGGTTTCAACAGAGAAGCCCTCACTGTGGACGAGATGGATGATAAGCTGCTGCTGGCGGCCTTCCACAACGGGGTCAATTCTGACTTGTTCATCCATAAGCTCTATGAGCAAGAGCCTCAGACCATGGCTGAGCTCGTCCATTCGGCCCAAAATTTCATGAATGCAGAAGATGTGATCATAGCTAAGAAGAGGAAGAGAGCTGAAAGAAGGGAAGGAGACAACCCCCGTCACTTGGAGCAGGCCCCTCGTCCAAAGAAGGCCCACATTGGGGAGAAAAGGGATCAAGATAATAGAAGGCCAATTTCATCTTCAGGAAGAGTTCAGCACTACACGTCTCTGAATATTCCACTTGACCAAGTGCCCATCCTAATCATGGACGATCCGTCCCTGAAATGGCCAGAAAAAATGAAGGGAGACCCCAACAAACGCAATAGGAATAAATATTTCCGTTTTCACAGAGACCATAGGCATGACACGGACGAGTGTTTCGATTTGAAGCAGCAGATAGAAAACCTCATCAGGCAGGGAAAACTGAGAAACTTCCTTGGACGAGATCAGAAAGATGAAAAGTTGAAGGGCAAGATGGAAGAAACGCCGCGACCACCGCTGGGAGAAATAAGGGTGATCATAGGAGGAAGCTTGACAGGACAAACTTCTAGGTCGCGAAAGACATACCTAAAGGTAGTGCAAAACGTTCAACTCTTAGGACGACCGTTCAGGACGAGGGAAGCTGAGGAACAATCTATTAGCTTCACAGACGAGGACGCTGTGAAACTTCACCACCCCCATGACAACGCCATCGTTATTACCCTGCTTATCGCAGATTATACGACCAGAAGGGTGCTAGTTGACAAGGGCAGTTCGGCGGACATCCTGTATTACCCCGCCTTCCAGCAAATGAACCTCAGACGAGACTTACTTCGCCCAGTGAACTCACCCTTGGTAGGGTTTGGAGGAATGAAGGTACAACCAATGAGGATAGTTACGCTACCTGTGGTGGTGGGGGCATATCCACAGCAGATAACCAAAGAAATAAATTTCCTCGTGGTGGACTGTTCGTCATTATATAATGCTATCATTGGAAGACCTACCTTGAACAGTTGGAAGGCAGTAACGTCCACTTACCACTTGTCAGTTAAGTTCCCTACAGAACACGGGGTGGGGCAAGTGCAAGGAGATCAGCTAGCAGCAAGAGAATGCTACCTAGCCATGCTGACCATGGACGAGGCAGCTCAGACGATGAACATAGAGGAAAGAAGAGTCGTTGCAGAGCCTACCGAAATACTGGAAAACATTCTTTTGGACGAAGGTGATCCCAAAAAGTTTACTAGAATAGGAACAAGCATGAAGAATGAAATGAAGCAAGACCTCGTCCATTTTTTTACAGAAGAGTGTTGATGTGTTTGCATGGAGTCACGAAGACATGCCGGGAATTGATCCAAGTGTCATCACATATCGATTGAACGTATGTCCGTCTTACAAGCCCGTCCATCAGAAGAAAAGAGTTTTTGCTCCAGAACGGGATAAGGCTATTAAAGAAGAAATTCTGAAGTTGAAGACAACGCGATTTATCCGGGAAGTTTATTACCCAGAGTGGCTGGCCAATGTAGTGATGGTCAAGAAGGCAAACGGCAAGTGGAGAATGTGTGTGGACTTCACTGATTTGAACAAAGCTTGCCCCAAGGACAGCTACCCCTTGCCACGCATTGATCAGTTGGTGATTCAACGGCTGGCCATCAGCTATTAAGCTTCATGGACGCTTTCTCAGGGTATAACCAAATAAATATGGACGAGGCAGACCAGGAAAAGACGTCCTTCATAATGAGCCAGAGGTTGTTTTGTTATAAGGTGATGCCCTTCGGTTTAAAGAACGCAGGGGCGACTTATCAAAGGTTGGTCAATCAGATGTTTCAGCTACAAATAGGATGGAATGTGGAGGTCTATGTAGACGACATGCTAGTGAAGAGTTTGGTCGAGAAAAATCACTTGGACGATCTCCAAGAAACCTTCGACACTCTCAGGCGGTACAATATGAAGTTAAATCCTAGCAAGTGCGCTTTCGGCGTTTCTTTAGGAAAATTCCTTGGATTCATGGTTTCACATAGGGGCATTGAAGCAAACCTTGATAAAATTCAGGCGATCATTGACATGAAACTGCCAAGAAATATCAAAGAAGTCCAATCACTCACTGGACGAGTTGCCGCACTCAACAGGTTTGTCTCTAAAGCAACTGACAAGTGTTTGCCATTTTTCAAGGTTCTTAAAAAAGCCTTCGAGTGAACGGACGAATGTCAAAGGGCTTTTCAAGACCTGAAAAGCTACCTGACCACAGCCCCGTTGCTAAGCCCATCCGTACTTGGTGAAGAACTATACTTATACTTGGCAGTGTCCCCGCATGCAGTAAGTTTGGCATTGATCAGAGAAGAAGGAAGGCTACAGAAGCCAGTCTACTATACAAGCCGAGCTCTGAGGGGTGCAGAAGGACGATATCCTATGATGGAAAAATTAGCCTTTGCTTTGATTACAGCCTCGAGGAAGTTGCGACACTATTTTCAAGCCCATGTTATTAACGTCTTGACAGACCATCCGCTGAAAAAGGCAATGAACAGGTTAGAAGCTGCAGGAAGACTAGTCCAATGGGCTATTGAACTTGGGGAATTTGATATCAAGTATTTGCCGAGGAGCGCGATAAAAGCGCAGGTGTTGGCAGATTTTATTGCGGAATTCACTCCTAACGATGAAGGTTTAGACGAGCTGGGTGGCGCTCGAAGATGGACCGTTCATGTAGATGGGTCCTCCACGTTACATGCAGTGGGGATAGGAGTTATTTTGAAATCCCCAGAAGAAGATAAGTTGGAGTATAAAGTTCGCCTGCAGTATGCAACAACCAACAATGAAGTGGAATATGAAGCCCTCTTGAAGGGGCTAGAGTTGGCAAAGTCTTTGGTAGCAGAGTCAATACTTGTCCGTGGAGATTCCCAACTAGTCATAGGCCAAGTGAATGGGACATATGAAGCCAAAGAAGAACGCATGAAGAAATATCTCAATAAAGTGAGACGCCTTGTGAAGAAATTCAAAGAAGCTAGTTTCATTCAAATCCCAAGGGAAGAGAATGTGGAAGCAGATGTTTTAGCAAAAGAGGCCTCGACAGGTGGTGCTTTGAACGACTTTGACGAAATTCAATACATGCCAAGCATAGATCTGCCAGAAATACAGCAAATAGAAGGTGAAGACAATTGGATGACATCGATATTGGATATCTAAAAGATGGAAGGTTACTGGAGGAGAAGGACGAGGCCAAGAAACTAAGACTCAGGTCGGCCAGGTACGTCCTCATAAATGATGTGTTGTACAAAAGCGGTTTTTCCCAACCGTATCTGAGGTGCTTAGCTTCAGACGAAGCAAACTATGTATTAAGCGAAGTTCACGAGGGAGCATGTGGAAACCACTCGGGGGCAAGAGCACTGGTACATAGAATCGTCCGTGCAGGATACTACTAGCCCACCATTCAAGCAGACGCCAAAGCTTATGTCAAAGTATGTGACCAATGTCAGCGATTCAGCAATATCCCCAAACAACCCGCAGAGCACCTCACTCCTATGATGGCCCCTTGGCCCTTTGCACAATGGGGATTAGACATTTTGGGTCCTTTTCCACTCAGAACCAGACAGAAGAAGTTTTTAGTGGTAGGTATTGACTACTTTACTAAGTGGACAGAAGCAGAACCACTGGCGAAGATTACACAGCAAAATGTTAAGAATTTCGTCTAGAAGAACATTTTATGCTGGTTTGGGGTACCTAGGGTGTTATTGTCAGAAAATGGACGGCAGTTTGACAACGCGCTATTTAGGGACTTCTGCGAACACTTCGGTATACAGAATCATTATTCCTCCCCCTCCCAGCCACAAGCAAATGGCCAAGCAGAAGTAGCAAACTGATCCTTGTTGAAAATCATCAAGACTCGGTTTGACGGGGCAAAGGGTGTATAGCCAGATGAACTACCAGGTGTTCTTGGGCTTACAGGATGATGACGAGGACCCCCACAGGGGAAACTCCTTTCAAACTGGCTTACGGTAGCGAAGCAGTCATACTTGCTGAGGTGCACATGGCCAACCATAGAGTGATGAAGTATCAGGACGGAGAAAATGGTGACCAGCTTCATCTTAACCTCGATCTCCTAGACGGGGTACGGATGAATGTAGAGCAGAGAATGGCAAGGTATAAAAACTTGATGGCCAAACACTATGATGCCATGGTCAAACCCAGGCGCTTTAACATAGGGGACCTCGTCCTAAAGAAAGTTTCCTTGGCCACCAAAAACCCTGCTCAAGGAAAGCTGGGACCAAATTGGGAAGGACCTTACAGGGTTATTAACTGTAAAAGGCAAGGATCCTACTATTTGGAATCTCTAGACAGACGGAAGCTGGAACACCCTTGGAACGTTGAACATTTGAGAAGGTACTATCAATAAAAACCATGGACGAGCGTCAGACGTCATGGATGTCCGAAGTAGTTTTCTATTATATGCTTACTACTAATGTTTTAAATGTGTACTATTTATGAACTAATTCGTGTTTCGACGTTTGTAATTTACTAAAAGCACTAGCTCTCAAGCATGTGCCAAGTCTATGGACGAATATTTACAATGTGGATTCTTAGTATATATATGCTGTATTTCTAGTATATCTGCGTATGTATGAAAATAAATTAAAGAAGAACAAAGTCCTTGGACGCAAGGATGTATCATCCAAAAGCTTTCCTTACATAAGGATAAAGCAAAAATGAGGCACGTTCTTCCAAACCAAGAGATGAATTGATGCTTCAATGTGTTAACCCAACCATGGACGAGGGATAACCCGACCCAACCATGGATGAGGAAATACACAATCCAGTGGATATCAACTACGAGCCAAAATTTGGACGAGTAAAAAAAAGTTTACTTTTAAATTGGAAACTCGTCCATGGGCAAACTCTCGTCCAATAAATAGGCGAGAAACAGTGTTGAAATCAACGATGACAACACCATTCATGGACGAGCCATATTGAGTTAAAAAAAAAATTTTAACAAGCCAAAACATTATTGAAATGCAAAATAAGTTCGTCCATACAATGAGTAAGTGAAAAGTTGTAACACCCCAAACCTAAATCAAGGATTTAGATGCATAACCTGTTTTAGAAATAATCAACAATAATATAATGGAACAGAGCGTAATTAATTATCCACAAATAAACTTCTATCCAACATCAACTCTCCTATGAAATCCATAAAAACACAAAATCCTTCACAATAAAGTCTCAAAATACAATCTCAAAATAGTTCCACAATTGTCAAACTCATTGTCCCAAAGAAAAAAATATACTAAAATAATTCACCAACTAACAAAGCTCCAAAAGAAGTCCTCAATCTAAGGCTCCATTGATCTACCATCAAAGGACATTCCATTGCTCAAATCTGAAAGGGGTGGAAAAAGGGGGTGAGCTAGAGGCTCAATAAGAGACTACATAACATGAGGATGTCTTTCAAAACAAAACATTAGTATCATTGACAATATATAGTCTTCACGAAACATTTACAAATAGTTTAAACAGTAATATAATATATTCTATAAAACTGTTAAAATAAAACATTTCACTATAACGCTGTAATCATTAAATGAAATAATAACCACTTAATATGCCAATATACACTAAATAGGTAGAAACAATTTATTATGAAGAATAAACAATTTTCCACTTACAAAGATCTGTAGCAGTAAAACAGTAATTCGATATGGGTAATATTAGTCAAACACAGACAAAAGCTGCTAAACACTCGGTGGGTGATTCCCATGGGAACAATAAGACTAACCTCATAGAGGCAACACTAGCTCCAAAGAGCAACAGTAACACTGCACCACAACACACTAACACTACCTCGGCCGAAGACCAACACTTAACCTTGTGTTGGCAAAGGTTGCAGACTGTCTAGTTGACCGTTTGAAACATACTTGACATATATAAATTCATAATAATATACAATAAATAATAAAATTTGAGTATGTATAAAGCACTAACAATGGTATAAGTTTTTGAAACTTCACTTTTGCAATTATGTATATATATATATATATAAATATATTTTTACCACAAATATATATATATATATATATGTATATAAATATATACGTCTTGAGAGACGTCATGTGCTGAAGTCTACTTACCTCAAATCACATAGACACGATAGATCTCAACTATCCAAGCTGATGTCACTTGAACCTAATACACAAATAGATAATTTTTGCTGCGTTAAGCCATACTCACACTTTTTATATAAACATTTGTGCTATCCCTCTCCAAAAGCACACATGGACCCTTTATACATATCATAATTACATATTAGAACCTAACAATGTTTCTAACCAAAGGCCTAACATTAGTATTTAATATATTACCACTAGATCCGAGATGGTCCACAAGCATCAATATGACTACATCTCATGATAATCTATGTAAATAGAAAATAGGGAAATCAATCTCAATTGGTTATATATAATATCATGAAGTCGTATGACTCACCAATATACATACATCCATTCTTAACTCTTAACTCTCTACATATATGAGTATATATATATATATATATATATATATATATATATATATATTTATATATATATATAGATGCCTCCCAAGCCACTGAAATAAGTTTATAATGCAGAAACTTCATACCATCAACCTAGAGATATTATGCCCATAGGACCTAGTCATCCGAATCATTCATTGACAATAACCTAGGAACTTGAAATCATTATGTATATTACAAAAGCTATGAAGCCACTACCAAACTTGCGTAAACCCAGCAACAATTCATCTAAAGGCTTAAATCAAGAGTTTATCCTATAAAGGATGTGATGTACACCACGTGCAAATGAAGGTCTGGTTCAAAAAATTGAATAAAAAATAATGCATGGCCAATTAAACTTCCATGATAAATCCACTCCTATGCAACTATTATTATAAGGCATGACTATTATTATAATTCCATGATACTTCCATGATCTCTATCCCATGATCTCTATTCCATGATTTCTATTCCTATGCACTATAATTGTAATTCTAAAAATTTGAACCAGCAAGAAGACAAAAGTTTCCCTTTAGTCAAAAGTGTCCAGCGAAAATACTAAGGCTTTCCTAGATTGATGCTTACCTCAAAATCAAAGTAATGTTTGCTGGCTGCTATAGTGTCCAACGAATCAGATAGGCTTGCACAAATCAAAGTTTACTTCAATACCAATATAATGTTTGCTGGCTGCCCCCTTGAAGTGCACGGTCTTCACCCCTTTTAATTTGAGAAACCCTAAACTCCACTCTTACTCTTTATACGCTAATCACTGATATTTATTTATTTATTTATTTTTTCACTCTCTGCCTTTCACGTAGGAAACCCTAACTTTCAGCTTTACACGTTAAAATTGTTCCCTACATTGGCTGGAAATTAAACTCATAAATAAGGTTATTTACATAGGCTAGGACTCTAAAGAATTCCAATAACACTTAAACTCCTAATCCAACTAGGTTTTAATCTCTTATCCTTTTCCTTAACTGATAAGGAGACCAAAAGTTAAATTTAAATAAACCGCAAAAATAATTATTCACGTTACCCCTTATTATTATTATTAATATTTTAATTCATAATATAAAATAATATCTCCTCCAAAATAAATTAAGCAATTCATCAAATCCACTCTAAAAGCAGTTAAATTAAAATTTAAGGGAGACGGGTGTTACATTCTCCCCCTCTTATAAAATTTTCGTCCTCGAAAATTCAAAACATACCTCACTCTTGAAATAGCTGGGGATATTTGGATTGCATTTCGTCTTTATGCTCCCATGAAGCTTCTTCTATGGAATGATGCCTCCATAATACTTTGACCAAATGTATAGTCTTATTACGTAGCACTTGCTCTTTATGGTCTAAAATCTGAATTGGGACTTCCTCATAGGATAAGTTCTCTTTGACTTGAAGTGGCTCATAACTCAAGATATGAGAAGGATCAGGGACATACCTTCTCAACATGGATACGTGGAAAACGTTATGTAACCTTGACAAAGCCAGTGGTAAAGCAAGCCGGTAAGCAACAGAACCAACCCTCTCCAAAATTTCAAAGGGCCCCACGTACCTAGGGCTTAACTTACCCTTCTTGCCAAACCTCATAACTCCTTTCATAGGTGCCACTCGAATGAAAACCATGTCTCCTATTTCAAATTCCACTTCTCTTCTCCGCGGATCAGCATAACTTTTCTGTCTACTTTGAGCTGCACGCAACCTTTACCATTAATTATATTTAATACCACTATATAAATATAATTGCACTCTAGGCCTCATTAATAAATTATATCCCAAGACTTTATTATACATGCAACCCCTTCATAAAATATTCGTAGTAATACAAAGTCATGAATATAGACTGCCACTTTGTAAATTACTACATCTTAATCCTTGAGTACCCGGCTTAATCCTTTTGAGTTATTCACCATATATTTATAAAATCCAATTTCATAAATATATACTTTAGTCTTACTAAAGTGGTTAGACCTAACTCTCTGAATAACTGTACCCATTAAACTTATCTCAAGGGAATATTTTATATCTCCGTTAAGAGACTATGAATTCCATCTTGAGAATATATGTTCCATCAACACTAAATGTGGCTGCCCAACATACTGAGGTTTTGACCGTTACTTTAGATCTCACTCCTGATATATCAAAGCAACCTACATTTCATGATCAGGTCCATTATTCTCTCAGGATTAAGAGTTCATGTGAATACAAGTCGTGAGATTTATTATTCAATTGACAGTCGTTAGGAGAATAATAAATCTCACAGCGGTCCAGTTCAATATGTCTTAACTCTTAAAACATATCAACATATTAACTAGAAGTCACCACTTCCATGATCAAGACAAATTATCGTAGTTAATATGTTATAGTCTTCGCAGATGAAATGCCCAATTTCATCACCGACTACGAACCAAAATTCTGAGTTTACAAAGAACTTGTGATCTATATCTTCTGTGACTAAATCACATAAATCACATACTCTGCATCTCATGGACTATTTGATAATGTCCGAATATTCATGTTGCCATTATTTTAGATAAGAATAAAACAACTTTATTAAACACAATATTAAGTCATACATCATTTCTCACATAATGTCATACATAATATCATACATAGCATCATACAATAGTATTTAAGGGCACATATCCTAACACTTGAACATTGCCTACACATGTGAATTTTAGACAAGGCATAATTAGGTACTGGTAAGACGAGACCAAAAATAAGGACGAGATAACAATTTTGCTTACCTTGAAAATGTCATGAACACCAGAGTGCTCAAAATCCTTCAAGGACATGTTGTAGCAGGCCGCCACGTCCTGGTCAGTCACAACCCTCTCAAACCTCTCCCAGTCTAAGTCTTCATCTCCAAGAAGGTTCAGAGGGACTTGACTAGAGGGTTGGGGTGAGACAGGCACTTGGGCTGGGGTGAGACAGGCACTTGGGCTGTGGACGGCACGTGCATGGATGGAGGATCAAAGAGCTCATCGTCAACGTCATGGACAGGAGTCTGCTAGACAGGAGGCACAGAGCCAGACTGGGCGACCCCAGTCTTGGACGGCCCATGCTTGACCCTTTTCTCTCTGCGTTGACTGGGGAGTTTCCCCAAATCAATCCCCTTAGACAAAGCTTTTCTTTTGTCACCAACTGATGGACGAGGTTGGGATTGAACCCCCTGCCCAACTACCTCATCCACCACCTCCTTGCTTTTGTTTTGATTCATTGTAGCCATTCCTATAAAAAAAATGGACGATGATGATAAGAAAAAATAAAAAAATATATATACAATCAGTTATTCACAAAATAAAGATAATAAGACACACTTACGTCTACGAACAGTACGCTCGTGAGCAATGGCTTCAGCAGATGGCTCAGGACCCAAACCCCAAGCTGCTAGACATCTTAAGCTCACCAAAAAATGGAACGTCCTGTCAGTGTACAGACGAGCCTTTTGAACTCGTTCAATATAGAACTCGCTCAGGTGAGGTCGTCTAACGCCTGTAAACAAAAAAAAGGAGAAAAGAAAAAAGAGCGTTAGACGAGAACAATCAAATCAAATATATATAAACATATTTCAGGACTGATAACCTCAAACATACCTTCAGGACGAAGGTTCCCTAATTCTCCAGTGTAGGGACCAAATGGATCCCTACCAACTTCACTTGGTTTCCCAGCCCAGGGGCCAGAGACGAAGAAAAACTCCGTCTTTTAGTTCTCGTTTGAGGTAACCAAGGACTTGATCAATCTGTAATCTGCCCCTCTAGCTGTGAATTGATGGAAGCCAAGGGATTGATTGATCTCAAAGGGCTTATAGCAGTAGAGGAACTCGTCCACAATAAGAGGACGATCCCCCCAAAGACCTCCCTCCATAAGACTTGCATGGAGGCAATCAGTCTCCATGCATTGGGATTAAATTGGCAGATGGCCAAACCTAACCTAATAAGCAACTCCCTAGCAAAGGCATTGAGAGGCAACCTCAAACCCCCCAAGAGGTAAGCCTCATAAATGCCAACTCCAAAATGGGGTTGACAACACCATTCCCCACGGACGGGTAACCTAGGGTTTAAATTATCAGGGATTTGATACCAAGCCTTTAGAGACTCTAACCTTTTGTTATCTGTCCTAGACGGGATATTTAAAGCACAACTATAGACGATCTCCTCGTCGTCCTGAGCTGTGGATGAAGGAGCACTGGTGCTTGCCCTCGACCCAGACTCTGCCCTCGTCCTAAACTCTTCTTGGAGAACCTCCAGAGGAACCCCAGGACTCCAGACGTGTACTCGTCTGAGGTATTCCCACCACTACTACTACTGTTGCTACCACTACTACTATCACTTGACCCATTAAAGCTACTGGGTTCATGAAACTCGTCTATGGCTTTTTCAACACTATTACTAGACGAGGAAAGGATAATTTCAGTCATGTTTTGGAAACTTGAAACCTAAGGACAAGACTGAGGAAAATACCTGGATTTAAATGATGACTATGGACGTAGGAAACTTCTAGACGAGACGCTAAGACGAGGAATGTCAGGGAAGAAAATTTTCAGAAATGAGTGGGGTAGCTCAGGAATTCCACTATTTATAGGTGAAGACTTTAGTACCTGAAACGACACAACCAACCAAGAACCGACACGTGGCACGCTCCTCGAAAAATGAGTCGACGTGAATCTTCACTACTGAGACCGTGACACGTGGCGCGTTTAAACGTGGAAATAAACATACGCGTCCAGAGAACAACACCATGCCACATTTTCCTAGACGACCCATGGACAGGAAGCAACTGATGTTAGGATATGTGCCCTTAAATCCTATTGTATGATACTATGTATGATATTATGTATGACATTATGTGAGAAATGATGTATGACTTAATATTGTGTTTAATAAAGTTGTTTTATTCTTATCTAAAATAATAGTAACATGAATATTCGGACATTATCAAATAGTCCATGAGATGCATAGTATGTGATTTATGTGATTTAGTCACAGAAAATATAGATCACAAGTTCTTTGTAAACTCAGAATTTTGGTTCGTAGTCGGTGATGAAATTGGGCATTTCATCTGCGAAGACTATAACATATTAACTACGATGATTTGTCTTGTTCATGGAAGTGGTGACTTCTAGTTAATATGTTGATATGTTTTAAGAGTTAAGACATATTGAACTGGACCGCTATGAGATTTATTATTCTCCTAACGACTGTCAATTGAATAATAAATCTCACGATTGTATTCACATGAACTCTTAATCCTGAGAGAATAATGGACCTGATCATGAAATGTAGGTTGCTTTGATATATCAGGAGTGAGATCTAAAGTAACGGTCAAAATCTCAGTATGTTGGGCAGCCACACTTAGTGTTGATGGAACATATATTCTCAAGATGGAATGATACTTTAGAAGTTTTAGGTGCCGACATTGATGGAGAATCCCAAGTGGATATGATACTCCAGTCACTACCGGAATCATTCAAGGAATTCAGACTTAATTATAACATGAACAAAAAGATTTATTCTTTGTTTGAATTAATGAATGAGTTGGTAGCGGCGGAAGGCATCCTTGGTACTTCTAATGTTGAAGCCAATATGGGTGAAGCTTCTAGTTCTCAATCTAAGTCGAAAGGCAAGGGTAAGAAGAAGAAGAAGAAGGACTTCACTAAGCAAGAGGGTAAACAAATTGTCTTAGGGGTTGCCAACAAAGGAAAGAAGCTCAAAGGAAAATGTTTCCATTGTGGTGAGAAAGGACATTGGAAGAGAAATTGTCCAAAGTTCAAGGCTGCCAATAAGGGTATGAAAATTTCATTCCTTCTTGAAATATGTTTGGTACAAAATCCCACGGATTCCTGGTGTGTGGATTCAGGTTGTACTAATCATATCTGCAATTCTTTGCGGGGGTTCCAGGAGACTAAAAGACTTAAAGAAGGAGAGTTGTTTCTGACCTTGGTTGATGGGAGTAGGATTCCAGTTGTAGCTATTGGAGTGTTTAATTTATGCTTTGAAACTAGAGTTTTAATATTGCAAGACTGTCTGTATGTACCTAATGTTCGTAGGAATTTAATTTCTGCAACTCATTTAGGTAAAAGTGGATATTGTGTTATCCTTAAAGACAATGTTGTAATAAAGAAGGGTAAATCATTTATCTGTTCTGGCAATATTGTGGATGGTCTTTATATTTTAACTCCTGATAAGCATGAATTATATAATTCTGAATTAGATAATAACTCTCATGTAAAATCATTAAAGAGAAAGTTTCCTTCTACTAATGATGCATATCTTTAGCACTTGCGTTTGGGTCATATTAATCCAAATAGAATTCAAAGGCTAATCAAAGATGGTCTCTTAGAGCCATTGGACTTTGATGAATTTCCAGTTTGTGAATCTTGTTTGGAAGGCAAAATGACCAAACGACCTTTTAATGCAAAAGGTAGAAGAGCCCAAGAGTTGCTAGAATTAGTTCATACGGATGTTTGTGGTCCTATGTCAACCCAAGCAAAAGGAGGTTATGAGTACTTCATCACTTTCACCGATGATTACTCTAGATTTGGTTATGTGTACCTAATGAGACAGAAGTCTGAAGCCTTTGAAAAATTCAAAGAGTTTAGGGCTGAAGTTGAGAATCAATTGGGTAAACACATAAAGGCCATTCGATCTGATCGTGGTGGTGAATACCTTCTTGGGGATTTTATGGATTACTTAACTCAAAATGGGATTGTATCCCAATTGACTGCACCTGGAACTCCCCAACAAAATGGTGTAGCAGAAAGAAGGAATAGGACTCTTTTAGAAATGGTTAGGTCCATGATGAGTTACTCAACTTTACCAGTTTCCTTTTGGGGATATGCACTAAAAACTGCAATGCATATTTTGAATTTAGTTCCATCAAAATCTGTTCCCAACACACCTATGGAATTGTGGAGTGGGCGCAAGCCTAGTATGAAATATCTCCACATTTGGGGATGTCCAGCACATGTGTTGAAAGGGAAGTCTGATAAGTTGGAAGCTAAAACGGAAGTATGCATGTTTTTAGGGTATTCAAAGGAAACCAAGGGTTATTTATTCTATAATCATAAGGATAAGAAAGTGTTTGTTAGCACTCACGCCAAATTTTTGGAAGATGATTATGTGAATAATTTTAACCCTAGAAGTAGAGTTGTCTTGGCTGAAATGAATGAACCTGTAATTGAACAACCAATGGTTGAAACTAGGGATGATGTGGTTGTATTGGATACACCACAAGATACTACTCATGAGATGTCTAGTACACAATTGCCTCGTCGTAGTGGGAGGAATGTTAGGCCACCTATAAGATTCATAGGTCTTGGAGAGACTTATGAGGCTATCTCAGAGGAGGCCGAAACTGATCCTTACACTTATGAAGAAGCAATGAATGATATAGATGCACATCATTGGGTCCAAGCTATGAAATCAGAATTAGATTCTATGTATTCTAATCAAGTTTGGGATCTTGTAAAGGCGCCTAACGGCATTAAACCTGTTCGTTGCAAATGGGTTTACAAGAGGAAGAGAGGGATAGATGGAAAGGTTGAAACCTTTAAAGCAAGGCTAGTGGCAAAATGGTATACTCAAAAGGAAGGTATTGATTATGAGGAAACCTTTTCACCAGTAGCAATGCTTAAATCTATCAGAATTCTCTTATCCATTGCTGCTTATTATGATTATGAGATTTGGCAAATGGATGTCAAGACTGCATTTCTTAATGGCAATCTTGAAGAGGAAATCTATATGAAGCAACCAGAAGGTTTCATAGCAAAGAACCAAGAGCATATGGTTTGCAAGTTGAATAGGTCCATTTATGGACTTAAGCAAGCATCTAAGTCATGGAACATCAGATTTGATCAAGCAATCAAATCATTTGGTTTTAAACAAAATCTTGATGAACCATGTGTGTATAAAAGACATCAAGACAAAGTAGTAATGTTCCTAGTGCTTTATGTTGATGATATTCTACTCATTGGAAATGATGTAGGTGTAATGTCATCAGTAAAGGTTTGGTTGTCAAGCCAATTTGATATGAAGGACTTGGGTGAGGCTAACTTTATTTTAGGGATCAAGCTTTGGCGAGATCGTAAGAATAAGATGTTAGGCTTATCACAAGCTGGATATATAGATAAGGTTCTAGAACGGTTTAGCATGCAAAACTCCAAGAAAGGATTACTTCCTTTCAGACATGGAGTTCCTCTGTCTGATGACCAAAGGCCTAAGACTCAAGAGGAAATAGATATGATGAGACAAGTTCCTTATGCTTCTGCAGTAGGAAGTCTCATGTATGCCATGCTTTGTACTAGACCGGATATCTATTTTTCAGTTGGCATGGTCAGCCGATATCAATCAAATCCAGGACCACAACATTGGCAAGCTGTAAAGCATATTCTCAAGTGTCTATGGAGAACGAGAGATTATATGCTTGTTTACCGTTGTGAGGATTTGATTCCCATTGGCTATACAGATTCAGACTTTCAATCAGATCTAGATTTCAGAAAGTCCACGTCAGGATGTGTATTCACCTTGGGAGGTGGGGCCATAAGTTGGAGGAGTGTTAAGCAATCTTGTATTGCGGACTTCACCATGGAAGCTGAATATGTTGCTGCTTGTGAGGCGGCAAAGGAAGCTGTTTGGCTCAATAAATTCCTTTCTGATCTTGGTGTAGTGAGAATGGAGCAAGTTCCTATCACATTGTTTTGTGACAATAGTGGAGCAGTTGCACAATCCAAAGATCCAAGGAATCACAAGAAAGGAAAGCACATTGAGAGAAAGTATCACATCATTCGAGACATTGTTGCTCGTGGAGATGTGGTAGTTGCAAAGATTGAAAGTGCAAATAATCTAGCAGATCCCTTTACCAAAGCCTTGCCTCAAAGGATCTTCGAGTCACATTTGGAGGGAATGAGAGTTAGATTAGTGCACAATAGTCTTTAGGGCAAGTGGGAGATTGTTAGGATATGTGCCCTTAAATCCTATTGTATGATGCTATGTATGATATTATGTATGACATTATGTGAGAAATGATGTATGACTTAATATTGTGTTTAATAAAGTTGTTTTATTCTTATCTAAAATAATGGTAACATGAATATTCGGACATTATCAAATAGTTCATGAGATGCATGTATGTGATTTATGTAATTTAGTCACAGAAGATATAGATCACAAGTTCTTTGTAAACTCAGAATTTTGGTTCGTAGTCGGTGATGAAATTGGGCATTTCATCTGCGAAGACTATAACATATTAACTACGATGATTTGTCTTGATCATGGAAGTGGTGACTTCTAGTTAATATGTTGATATGTTTTAAGAGTTAAGACATATTGAACGGGACCGCTGTGAGATTTATTATTCTCCTAACGACTGTCAATTGAATAATAAATCTCACGACTTGTATTCACATGAACTCTTAATCCTGAGAGAATAATGGACCTGATCATGAAATGTAGGTTGCTTTGATATATCAGGAGTGAGATCTAAAATAACGGTCAAAACCTCAGTATGTTAGGCAGCCACACTTAGTGTTGATGGAACATATATTCTCATGATGTGAAACACCCCAAACCTAAATTAAGGATTTAGATGCCTAACCTGTTTTAGAAATAATCAACAATAATATAATGGAACAGAGCGTAATTAATTAACCACAAATAAACTTTTATCCAACGTCAACTCTCCTATGAAATCCATAAAAATACAAAATCCTCACAATAAAGTCTCCAAATACAATCTCAAAATAGTTCCACAAATGTCAAACTCATTGTCCTTAAGAAAAAATATACTAAAATAATTCACCAACTAACAAAGCTTCAAAAGAAGTCGTCAATCTAAGGCTCCATTGATCTACCATCAAAAGACACTCCATTGCTCAAATCTGAAAGGGTGGGAAAAGGAGGTGAGCTAGAGGCTCAATAAGAGACTACATCACATGAGGATGTCTTTCAAAACAACACATTAGTATCATTGACAATATATAGTCTTCACGAAACATTTACAAATAGTTTAAACAGTAATATAATATATTCTATAAAATTGTTAAAATAAGACATTTCACTATAACGCTGTAATCATTAAATAAAATAATAACCAATTTAATATGCCAATATGCACTAAATAGTTAGAAACAATTTATTAGGAAAATAAATAATTTTCCACTTACAAAGTTCTGTAGAAATAAAACAGTAGTTCGATATGTATATTATTAGTCAAACACAGACAAAGCTGCTAAACACTCGGTGGGTGATTCCCATGGGAAGCAATAACACTAACCTCAAAGAGGCAACACTAGCTCCAAAGAGCCACAGTAACACTGCACCACACCACACTAACACTACATCGGCCGAAGACCAACACTTAACCCTGTGTTGGCAAAGGTTGCAGACTGTCTAGTTGACCATTCGAAACATTCTTGACATATACAGTTTCATAATAATATACAATAAATAATAGAATTTGAGTATGTATAAAGCACTAACAATGGTATAAGTTTTTGAAACTTCACTTTTGCAATTATGTATATGTATATATATATAAATATATTTTTACCACAAATATATATATATATATGTATATAAATATATACGTATTGAGAGACGTCATTTGCTGAAGTCTACTTACCTCTAGTTGCTAAACCAAGCTTCACTTCAAATGCTCGATACGACGTCAACTAGAACCTAAATAATAATTAAATAACTCAATAAGGGCAGGTTTTGAATAACCACAAAGTCCTCTTGATAAAACAATTCCTCAGCCACTATGAAGATTTGGCAAAGTAAAAATTAACATATCTTTTTAATATACCCCCAAACCTATTCTAGATTAAATAGTTGTAAAGCATTCCCTATTTAACATCTAATATACCTATATATATATATATATATATATATATAAGAACACGTATACCAACAGATCATCACCCTAGGACATCTACAAGAGTTTAATCTATAAAAAAAAATGAGATGTACTCCACGTACATGAGGATCTGATACAAAAAAATTGAATAAAATAATGCATGACCAATTAAACTTCCATGACAATTCCACTCCTATTCAACTATTATTATAACTCTAAAAATTGAACTAACAAGAGACCAAAGTTTCCCCTTAATCAAAAGTGCCCAGCGAAAACCATAGCTTGCATAGAATGACGTTTACCTCAATATCAATATAGAGTTTGCTGGCTGCCCTTGTAGCGCACGGCCTTCAATCTTTTGGTTTGAGAAAACCCTAAACTCTACTCTAACTTCTTATACGTTAATTACTAATTTTATTTTATTATTTTTTTTTTTGTGTCACTCTCTGCCTTTCACGTAGCAAACCCTAACTTTCAGCTTTACACGTTAAAACTGTTCCCTACATTGGCTGGAAATTAAACTCATAATAAGGTTATTTACATAGGCTAGGACTCTAAAGAATTCCAATAACACTTAAACTCCTAATCCAACTAGGTTTTAATCTCTCATCCTTTTCCTTAACTGATAAGGAGACCATAAGTTAAATTTAAATAAACCACAAAATAATTATTCACGTTACCCCTTATTATTATTATTATTATTGTTGTTGTTGTTGTTGTTGTTGTTGTAGAAATCATAATATAAAAATAATATCTCCTCCAAATAAAATTAAGCAATTCATCAAATCCACTCTAGAAGCAGTTAAATTAAATTTTAAGTGAGACGGGTGTTACAAGATGGAATTCATAGTCTCTTAATGGAGATATAAAATGTTCCCTTGAGATAAGTTTAATGGGTACAATTATTCAGAGAGTTAGGCCTAACCACTTTAGTAAGACTAAAGTATATATTTATGAAATTGGATTTCATAAATATATGGTGAATAACTCAAAAGGATTAAACCGGGTACTCAAGGATTAAGATGTAGTAATTTACAAAGTGGCAGTCTATATTCATGACTTTGTATTACTACGAATATTTTATGAAGGGGTTGCATGTATAATAAAGTCTTGGGATATAATTTATTAATGAGGCCTAGAGTGCAATTATATTTATATAGTGGTATTAAATATAATTAATGGTAACTTTTGACTTGTCAAGACTTGACAGAAAAGCCCAAGGCCCATTGGAGCTAGTGTCTTATTTGTTCCCTTTTGGTCCCACTCCAAGCCACACACTAAAGCCCAATTGGGAAGGCCCAAAAGGCTAGCCCAATTAGATAATCAGTTATGTGGAGAGAAACATACATAATTTTATATAGAATAAAATGGTTTGTATGTTTAATAAGGGTAATAATATATGACATAAGGAAGAGAGACACTCTTTCATATTCTCTTTAGAAACCTAGAACTGATTGAGAGACCACACATCTTGGGCATCAAGTGGAATTGGAGTGAAGATTGAAAGTCTTCCCGAGTACTTCTTCATTCGGTTTTGAATTTCACCGCATCAAGGTACACTCTCTTGTTCTTATATTCTGAAACTTACATAGTGCATGTTATCGATTGCGAATGAAGTAGATCCGTTTATTTTCTGCTGCGTATGTTTTGTATTCGATGCAAACATGTATATTTCCTAACAACTGATAGTGTCCTAAAGTGACCCATCTCCATAAGCTCATCCGTAGGAGTCAAAGAAGGAGTAAAGATAACCCCCCAGGAACCTCGTCCGTGTTCGGGTTGTCCGTCCATAAAGACTCTTGGACGACCTACAAGGACTTCAGACGAGGTCACTATGCGCAGTCCCTGGACGAGATTTATACACATTCCAGAACACCCGCACAACAAATGACAGCCATAAAACTGCCTCCAATGACAGTTACAGAGCGTACGACCGAATAAGATAACTTCCATAGCAGTTATGGAAGCTATTTCCGAACCTTCCAACACCCTCTAATGTAGGAGAAGTTACCAAGTGAAAACAACTGCTTACAGCATGCACTATATAAGCAATGATGCCAATGAAAAGGTAGGAAGATCATTTTCCAACTATTTTGAGTTTACAAAGTTAAGAGAGACACTGACTTTACCATCGGAGGGTTTTTGGCCGGTCCAGCCCGATCACCCCTGATATTTTGTTCATCTCTTCAGGTTTTTAATTAGACTATCTTTTTGCCAACGACATCCGAAGCATCCAGCCTACTGATTTTATTGTACATCATCAAAAACTATTATTGGCATTAGTTTTTGGGGTTTGAGGTTTGATTTAGGAAATGTGTGTGACTTTTATTAATGCTTTGCTAGCACATCAGAATTTTTACCAAATTTCCACGGCAAAAATTTGGCTGCATTTCGCCTTATTTTCATGGTGAAAATCTAGCAGCATTTTGGGTTAGGTGCATTGTAGCACACAAAACACTATTCTAACCAAGCTTTTGCGGTGAGAATATGGCAAGAAGATGCCACATTTTCATGGCAAAAATCCGGACAAGTTTTGCTTTTGGTGCTCTACAGTGCACTGGGAAGGTTTTGTTCCTGCGATATGGCATGCATCAGTATGCTTGCGCTAAGGCATGCCAAGGCTCACCAAAGTATTGAACACATGATGTGTGTCGCATACACGAGAAGACCAATGTCACTAGCTAACATGGATAGGGGCAATCACACACGTGGTAGGTCATGCACCCAATGAAGCATGAATACACATCTACCGCAAAAGCCTTGAATGCGTACCCACACTCCAAGGTTAAGAGCATCCATGATTAGGGAGAGGTTGCCTCCCTAACCACATATGTCCATCATCTGAAGTGCTTGACTACCTTTTTTACAACATACATAGCATGCACAATGCATATACACACTGAGTAGAAAAGAAAAGCAAACATATCCACACCTAAAGGGTGTGGCCTAAGCAAGGTACAGAAAAGGAACCCTAGTCTAGGAAAGCTATAGACATGGTTCTACAGAAAAGCCTAGGAAAGAAAGGACCTTTTGGAGGGGTTAAACCCTTAATCTAATGATCATTGCCTTTTTGCTTGCATTTAGAAGTTGTGTATGTGCTCCATCCATCACCTGCAACAAACACAAAAACATAAAGTCAACAGACAAGCAAAGAGGCAACAAACAAAGAAGGAAAGTACAAAACAAGCAAACAAAGCAAGCAAGCAAACAAACCCACAAAGGGAGCACTAACCATGCTAGTAAACAAAGGAAAGCATGCGAACAAACACAAAGCAAAGGAAAGCATGCGAACAAACACAAAGCAAAGGAACATGCGATCAACCAACCAAACAAAGAGAATATGTGTCCTTAAGGGATAAATGCAAGTTTGGATTTGGAGTCCATAGATCCATTAGATTGGATTACAGATGACATATATGCCAACAAGCATGGCTCCAAGAAAGGGATTTGGGATCCCATGTGTAAAGACAAGTATGACCCGCATGGGATCAACATGTGGAGCAATGTTTGAAGACATGAACAAACAAGCAAAGACGCATGCATCAGTAAGATAAATGAGTATGTATGCGAAGAATGCAAACAATCGCATGAGAAACGTACATGATGGCATGAAGCAAGCATGGCAAGCAACATAAAGGGAGGCAAAGCACGTTATCACACTCAAGGATAGGAGCTAATCATGTTATAACAAACACTCAAGGAAAACATAAGAACCCTAAATGCAAATCTAAACAAGAGAGAGAGAGAGAGAGAGAGAGAGAGAGAGAGAGAGAGAGTGGCAAGAAAACAAGCATGCCAATATCATCAAGATAGTATCCCATACAAGTGGTTACATCCAAATAACCAACAAAAGGGAAATATGCAACCAAACAAAGCAAAAAAAAGTACAAAGGGTGCAGTCAAACACATACTAAAGGGAAGCATAAAGCATATGAAGCATGGTAAAGATGCAAGAAGCTAGATCAAAACATGCAAGCATGGATCTAAAGGATGACCATGGATTTGAGCATGGAACATCCAATCATACCATCACAAGAGATGAATCTAAGAGTAAAAGCGATGAAAGGGTATGTGAAAATCCAAACAAGCATAAACATACAAATAGGAATCTAATCCAAACCCTTTATTGAAGATGGGTGTTTGGATGTAGGCCTAGACTAATAGATCTAGATCTACATCCTATTCATAGTCGAAAGACACAAGAGAAAGGGATTAGAAAATATTGAAAGCTATAAATATCATCCAAACATGTAGATCTAAGCATGAACATGGCAAAGATAGCACAAACAAGAAATTTTGGCATATCCTAGCCCAAGAAGGCTAGGCCAACATCATCAAAGCAATAAAACATGCTAGAGAGATAGATAAAGCAATAAAATATGCCAGGAATTTAAAGTAAAGCAATAAAGAGATAAAAATTAAATGGTTGTAAATTGAAGCTAAAAAGCTACATCTACACCCTTTTACCATAAAACCAAAGCCAAAAAGACCAAAGAGGGAGAAAAAGAGACTTAGAATACTACCTTTTGATGTATGGAAGATGAGCGAATCAAAGATTTATTTGTATGTGTTTAGGAGAGAAATTAGGAGAAAAGAGAGAGAGAGAAATGCTCCAGAAAATTGCTCTGAGTGCCTAATTTTTTTTTGTTCAAATTTGGGAGTTGGGGGGTATTTATGCTAATTTTTTGATGTTTTAGCTTCTAGTGTGCACTTAGTGCACACTGGGTGTCATGTTGACGTCAATAATTTCATCTTTCTCTAGCTTTTTCAGTGTCAATTTCGGTCGCTCATTTGAAGGCCTTTCTGGACTCTGATTGACTTGATTTTAGTGGATTTGGAAAGATATGGATGTCTAGTTTCTAGAAAACCTGAGAATCAGATAGTTAGATCAAATTTATGGCCTTGGGAATCGAGCTGACACGCTAGGCACTGCTTTCATGATGTCTCAACCATTTTAACTCTGATTTTGACCCATGAGCAGTCATTTGAAAGGGAATTCAATATTATCCACAATGGTGTTAGTTTTATCTCGTTTATATGGTTGGATTAAAAGTCAACTTTCGGTCACCCCAAAAAGTCAACCCTATGTCAAATTTGGTCAAAGTTGATAAACATCTCTGATAGCCTCGGGTTTGATGTAAAAACATGGAAAATGTCAATTTGATGGAGCTTTGACCAATTTTGACCTACAATCTACCTTGGGTTGACTAGGGGCATTATGGTCATTTTGACCTAAAATGATACATTGAGTGCTTTGATGCCTAAACGAGTTGAACCATAATGATCTATATGTTCCCACAGTCCTCCAGTTAGAAAATGATATTTTTGGACCCTAGATCGTTGGCACCACATACGGTTCTCCTTATCTAGCAGTAAATTGTATTTGGATTTTAGTGTTCTAACCCCACTTCTCAAAGCCTTTGTCTCGACAATCACCAACAGTCTCTTTTTTTCTTTTAAATCCTTCATACATTTCCAAAACAATTTTTATTCCACCATTCTAGATCCTTGCTGCACTTATCAATTTTGGATAAAACATCACAGTTCAAACCTGACCCTCCATCTAAAGTCCAAGTCGACTCAACTATCTCCCCACATCGAAAGTCTGACAACCATATTTCCTCAATCCTAAATTTTTTCCCCTTTGGTAAGTCCAAAACAGATGGGTTTATATGCAATGTAAGTGATCTGAAGAATCACAGGTAAGATGGGTGATCCAAGAACCTATAAATTGATGAACCTATAAATTGATGAAACCAACTATTTGTTGCCAAACCTCTCTCCAATCTCTCCCAAATAGAATGACCATCGTCAAAATGTTTACTCCATGTAAATTTAGGGCCAACAAAGCCTAAGTCCATGAATCCACACTCATCAATGACGTCGCTAAAAAGCTTCAATTTATTTTGACTTTGCAAGGACCCCCTCATGTTTCTCATCCTGCTTTGTAATTTAATTGAAATCTCTCGCACAAAGCCAAAGGATGTGTTAGGTTCTAAAAGTTTAGATAAATTGGCAAATCGTGAGCACACAAGAACATACAAGCTGCAGAAAGAAGATTTCAGAATCTGCCTGGTTCGTTCGATCGAAAGACAGGCTCGACCGATTGAGAATTGTATCTGCAGAATTTTAAGTTGGCCCAAACAGCAGTTCTAGCCCATTAAGGATTAGGGTTTCAGATCTACTTCTCCCACTATATAAAGGAAACCCTAAGCACGTTTTTTATAAGGCTTTTTAGAGAGAGAAGAGTGTGCCTCTTTTGTAATTAGGGTTTTGTTCCTAAAACCTCTCTTATTACTTCTATCAGTATTGTTCCTTGAAGAATCTCAAGATCCGGTATTGCTGAAATTGCTTCCTTCTCTAGTCATCAAAGGTGCTGATGATCTAAACCTTCAAGGGTGGTCTTGGAGTCACAAACAGGAGAGTTTGTGTTGCTAAACCTTTGAGTGGGATCTCAAAGTCACAAGCGTGGGTGTTTGTGTTTTGCAAAGATTAAAGAAAGAAGGAGTCCGTGGATCTCGGAGCTATCATGGGGTCGTTGTAGTAAGTTTCCTACACTTGGGTAGCAATAGGATGTTAGTGGTCTAAGTCGCTATTGTGTAAACTTCAATTCTTTCTAGTGGATTTGCTATTTTACCTTGAGGATAGCTAGGTTAAATCCTCCCCAAGTTTTTTACCGGTTTGGTTTTCCTGGGTCATCATATCGTTGTGTTATTTATTTTTCCGCTGCTTTATTGTTTATGATTATTTGTGTTTAACCTAGATTTGAATAATAAACCTAAGTATTCACTTGGTTAATAAATTAGGTTAAACAATCTAGTTTACAGGGGTCTAAACGAACTGACAAGTGGTATCAGAGCGGGTAGCTCTTTTGTTTTAGATCTTTTGATCTAAGAGTTGATCCTTGATCCCTGTTATTATGGATAATTTGAAGTGTCTTTCTGCTCATGTTTGTGATGATTTGAATAAAAAGGACACTGTTATTTCTGTTAATCTTTTTGATGCCTGTGAAACTCTCCGTAAGGAATTATTGAAAACTATGAGAATTGCTAAGAAATTCAAGGAAGAGTTAAAATTGGCTAATCTTGAAAAAGAGGAATTGATTGTTAGATTAGATGAATCTAATGTTGGTAAATCATTATGTTTGTATCGCATACAAAACATACGCAGCGAAAAATAAACGGATCTACTTCATTCGCAATTGATAACATGTACTATGTAGGTTTCAGAATACAAGAACAAGAGAGTGTACTTTGATGCGGTGAAATTCAAAACCGAATGAAGATGTACTCGGGAAGACTTTCAATCTTCACTCCAATTCCACTTGATGCCCAAGATGTGTGGTCTCTCAATCAGTTCTTTGTTTCTAGAGAGAATATGAAAGAGTGTCTCTCTTCCTTATTTCATTACCATAATTATCATAAAACATACAAACCATTTTATTCTATATAAAATTCTGTATGTTTCTCTCCACATAACTGATTATCTAATTGGGTTAGCCTTTTGGACCTTCCCAATTGGGCTTTAGTGTGTGGCTTGGAGTGGGACCAAAAGGGAACAAATAAGATACTAGCTCCAATGGGCCTTGGGCTTTTCTGTCAACTCTTGACAAGTCCAAAGTTACCATTAATTATATTTAATACCACTATATAAATATAATTGCACTCTAGGCCTCATTAATAAATTATATCCCAAGACTTTATTATACATGCAACCCCTTCATAAAATATTCGTAGTAACACAAAGTCATAAATATAGACTGCCACTTTGTGAATTACTACATCTTAATCCTTGAGTACCCGGTTTAATCCTTATGAGTTATTCACCATATATTTATGAAATCCAATTTCATAAATATATACTTTAGTCTTACTAAAGTGGTTAGGCCTAACTCTCTGAATAACTGTACCCATTAAACTTATCTCAAGGGAATATTTTATATCTCCGTTAAGAGACTATGAATTCCATCTTGAGAATATATGTTCCATCAACACTAAATGTGGCTGCCCAACATACTGAGGTTTTGACCGTTACTTTAGATCTCACTCCTGATATATCAAAGCAACCTACATTTCATGATCAGGTCCATTATTCTCTCAGGATTAAGAGTTCATGTGAATACAAGTCGTGAGATTTATTATTCAATTGACAGTCGTTAGAAGAATAATAAATCTCACAGCGGTCCAGTTCAATATGTCTTAACTCTTAAAACATATCAACATATTAACTAGAAGTCACCACTTCCATGATCAAGACAAATCATCGTAGTTAATATGTTATAGTCTTCGCAGATGAAATGCCGAATTTCATCACCGACTACGAACCAAAATTCTGAGTTTACAAAGAACTTGTGATCTATATCTTCTGTGACTAAATCACATAAATCACATACTATGGATCTCATGGACTATTTGATAATGTCCGTATATTCATGTTACCATTATTCTAGATAAGAATAAAACAACTTTATTAAACACAATATTAAGTCATACATCATTTCTCACATAATGTCATACATAATATCATACATGGCAACATACAGTAGGATTTAAGGGCACATATCCTAACATCTAATAAAAAGAATGAATTTTTGAGAAATCAAATTTCCTCTCAAGATGGGAAGATGAAAAGCTTGGAACAAGAGTTAGTTGAATCTAAAGCTAAAATTGAAAATTTGACTAGTACCAAGCCTGCTGTTGATAACAGAAGTGTTTCTGTTTCTCTTAAGCCTAAAGCTGAAAATGTTTATATCCCTCCTTTCAAGAGGAATAATAAAGAAAAGGCTTATTTTGCTAGGTTAGACAAAGGTAAAAGTTCTGATGTAGACGCTGAAGTTTCTAAACCTAAGTCTAAACCTACTGTTAGAGAGCATAAGAAATTTGTTTTTGTGCCTACTTGTCACCTTTGTGGTGTTGTTGGTCATATTAGACCAAATTGTTCTTTGTTGAGGCAAAAACCAAAATCTGAGACTAGATTTGCTGTTAGGAATACTGATGTTCCTAAATTTGTTCTTGTTTGTCACTTTTGTGGTGTTTCCGGTCACATTCGTCCTAATTGTCATAAATTGAAATTTAAGCATTCTGTGTTTCAGTCTAGAACATGTGATGATATTTCTCCTGCCATAAGTCCAAATAAATTATTTCATATGCTTTTGAAAAATTTAAGCTTGTTGGCTTGTGAAAGGAAATTGCAGGATTTCAGTCTTTCTCAGAAGATTGGTGTAATCCCTCAAACACACTCTGCTTCACATGGATTTTCACCTACAAAGCCGAAGACTCGTGCTATATGGGTGAGAAAAGATTCTCTAAGGTGAGTGTTGTTGACTTGTCCCTGATTTAATTCTTTCAATTATTTGTGGACATGTTTTGTTTTTGTTTTTGGTTGTTTTGTTTTTTAGGTTGTTTTTATTAAAAAAAAATCCAAAAACATTGAAAAATTTCAAAAAGACAAAAATATTTTATTTTGTGTCTAGTTTTATTTTTCTTGAAATTACATGAATTATGATATCTCTCTCTTGATTTAGAACATGCTTGATATTGTGGAGAAACTTGAATAGTATGTGTTATATAAGTGCTAAGCTTTTTCTGATTTTGTTTGAGTATGTACTAGTTTGTACATGTACTCAAGGGTTAATTAAGAAATTGATATTTCTTGTTTGTGTACCCTCTATAGCTTAGTTAAGCACTGTCATGCATTGCATTTGCATTTTTTTTTAATCATTTAGCATAATGTGTGCTTTTTGTTTTTGGTCATAAAATTTCTTTTAAACCAAAAATAATTTTGTGTTTTGCATTAATTTTTCTTGGATTTGAAATCAAGGATTGACCATATTATCTTTACATAACATGTTTATGTACTTTGTTTAGCTTGGATGAGCTTATTTATTGCACTTTACTGGCTGAAGTCTTTGTAGTGCATGTTGTGTGGGAAGATGTTTGTAGTTTTTGATCATATGATCTTGATCTTGAAGTCACATGTCTTTGATTATCAGACTTGGTCTTATTGAGAAAGGCATAAATAACCATCTCACCACTGTTTACTAACCAATCATGAACACCTTAGTGCATATCGTAAGATTTTGTGCTCGAGAAAGTGTAGCACATGCACAAAAAGAACATAAGGTGTAGCCTCGGTTTAAATGCTAAAATCGGTGTGTACATTATTGGGCTATAATGAATTCAAATTAATTAAAATTGGTGTGTATATTATGAGGCAAATCAAGAAACTTACATGATTGCAAGCTTTTATTCTAGGAGATGTGAGAGTTATATGATGTAACTCTTTAGGTGATAGTCACTTTCAAAATTCTGTGATGAATTTTGTAGACTTTGTGATTGATCACTATTCACATATCACCTCACATGTTTCTCAAGTTTTTGCTAGTTGCACACACTACACAAAGTTACTCTTTGCTAAACTTTGTACATGTTATTGTGTGTGATTTTGTTGTGGCCATCCAAGATTATATGTTCCTTGATTTTGATGCAAAATTTGAGTTTTAAGGTCATATTGATTGAAAAACTTGTTTTTGAAAGATCTGGGTTGAATTCAAGTGTTTTTGAAAAATTTTAAGTCTCATACTCATGCATTTCGTACATGAATTACTATGCTTTGAGGACGTACTGCATTAAATTGCTCTGTTTTTCAAAAATTTGAGTTTTCCAGAATTTCGACCGATCGAAGCTGTTTCTTGACTGATCGAAATTGCGATTAAAATTTTTGGTTTGATTCTGTCTGACTCGATTGGTATTCGATCGATACTCGATTGATCGAAACTGAAAAATTTTCAGTTTTTAGAGTTTTTGACCAATTTTTTTTTTCCTGCATCATTTATGGTTAGGATTCACATGAGTTGCATTGTTTTTATGTGTCCATCTTGCAGTTTTGCAGTCATATCTCTCATTGTTATCACATATAACATGCATACACTTTGCTAAATTGGGTACTCAACTTAATCTAAAAATTGATTTATTAATTTTTGAGTCCTTTGTACATTTTAGTATATGCTATTTTTCTTGATGTATGAATTGCAGAAAATATTTTTTCTTAAGAGATATGATGGATAATAATGTGCAAATATTTTCTCTACTCATGCAACTGTTTATGGGTCACATAGTGTCAAGTTTGCATTTATTGAAAGAGAGAATATTTTTCTTCATGTGTATCCTCAACTCAATTTTTTTAGGTTTGTGTGTTTTTATTTATCTCCACCTCCTAAATTTTTCCCAAAACTATTTTTCCCAAAACTTGTTTTGTTTTTCCTATTTTTATAGGGGGAGAAAAGTTTTATTTGCCTTTGTTGTTCATAGGAGGAGTTGTTGCTCTTTATAGGGGGAGTTATCTTTTTTTCTATAGAGCTAAACAGTTTTATGTTCCCTTAGTTCTCTTTTTCTCTCATGTTTACTGTCACTTTACTCTTTGTTTGAGTTGTATTTGTCAATACGTGACAAAAAGGGGGAGAAATAGATGAAATGTGAGAATCCTGTATAGATGAAATGTGAGAATCCTGTTTGTCTTGTTTAGGGGGAGACAAAATTGTTTTTGAAAGAGGGAGAACATAAAAACTTTTTGATGTATCTAACTTAGGGGGAGAGTTAGAATTTATTGTTGTTTTTATATTCTGTTTCATATTATTGTTTATATGTCTTTCTTTCCACACATGCGGTGATGTGTTTTTTGAGTGTTTCAGGAAAGACAGGTACATTCTGATCAAGACCTTCTACCTCTTCTTGGCAACTTCTAGGTTAAGAGTCTTAGATTGGGATTTGTGATGTAATTGGGCATTTTATTGTATTGGGTTGTTCTTGTATTTTAACATTTCATTTTGTATGAAAGTTTTGTCACGAATTGCCAAAGGGGGAGATTGTTAGGTTCTAAAAGTTTAGAACAATTGGCAAATCGTGAGCACACAAGAACATACAAGCTGCAGAAAGAAGATTTCAGAATCTGCCTAGTTCGATCGATCGAAAGACAGGCTCGACCGATCGAGAATCGTATCTGCAGAATTTTAAGTTGGCCCAAACAGCTGTTCTAGCCCATTAAGGATTAGGGTTTCAGATCTACTTCTCCCACTATATAAAGGAAACCCTAAGCACGTTTTTTATAAGGCTTTTTAGAGAGAGAAGAGTGTGCCTCTTTTTTATTTAGGGTTTTGTTCCTAAAACCTCTCTTATTACTTCTATCGGTATTGTTCCTTGAAGAATCTCAAGATCCGGTATTGCTGAAGTTGCTGCCTTCTGTAGTCATCAAAGGTGCTGATGATCTAAACCTTCAAGGGTGGTCTTGGAGTCACAAACAGGAGAGTTTGTGTTGCTAAACCTTTGAGTGGGATCTCAAAGTCACAAGCGTGGGTGTTTGTGTTTTGCAAAGATTAAAGAAAGAAGGAGTCCGTGGATCTTGGAGCTATCATGGGGTCGTGGTAGTAAGTTTCCTACACTTGGGTAGCAATAGGATGTTAGTGGTCTAAGTCGCTATTGAGTAAACTTCAATTATTTCTAGTGGATTTGCTATTTTACCTTGAGGATAGCTAGGTTAAATCCTCCCCAGGTTTTTTACCGGTTTGGTTTTCCTGGGTCATCATATCGTTGTGTTATTTATTTTTCCGCTGCTTTATTGTTTATGATTATTTGTGTTTAACCTAGATCTGAATAATAAACCTAAGTATTCACTTGGTTAATAAATTAGGTTAAACAATCTAGTTTACAGGGGTCTAAACGAACTGACAGGATGTTAGGCCGAGTATTCAAACCTCTAAGTGTACTCCATGCTTTGTGTCTTTGGCTCCTTATAGAAACCTATGAATCTCCATTTAGAGTCTGTATTTTTATTAATAAAAGTATCAACAAGATATTTGTCAAAGTTTTCAACTGTTAAATTAACTGAGTCTTTCCAAAATAGTACCAAACCACCACCTCTTCTTCCCCATAGAACCTTCCACTTATGGTCAAAATTAATGTTTTGTAAGATACGATCTAGCCTTGCTTCATCTATCAATGTCTTGGCTATAAATGTTAGGATATGTGCCCTTAAATCCTATTGTATGATGCTATGTATGATATTATGTATGACATTATGTGAGACATGATGTATGACTTAATATTGTGTTTAATAAGGTTGTTTTATTCTTATCTAAAATAATGGTAACATGAATATTCGGACATTATCAAATAGTCCATGAGATGCATAGTATGTGATTTATGTGAAAAGTCACAGAAGATATAGATCACAAGTTCTTTGTAAACTCAGAATTTTGGTTCGTAGTCGGCGATGAAATTGGGCATTTCATCTGCGAAGACTATAACATATTAACTACGATGATTTGTCTTGATCATGGAAATGGTGATTTCTAGTTAATATGTTGATATGTTTTAAGAGTTAAGACATATTGAACTGGACCACTGTGAGATTTATTATTCTCCTAACGACTGTCAATTGAATAATAAATCTCACGACTTGTATTCACATGAACTCTTAATTCTGAGAGAATAATGGACCTGATCATGAAATGTAGGTTGCTTTGATATATCAGGAGTGAGATCTAAAGTAACGGTCAAAACCTCAGTATGTTGGGCAGCCACATTTAGTGTTGATGGAACATATATTCTCAAGATGGAATTCATAGTCTCTTAACGGAGATATAAAATATTCCCTTGAGATAAGTTTAATGGGTACAGTTATTCAGAGAGTTAGGCCTAACCACTTTAGTAAGACTAAAGTATATATTTATGAAATTGGATTTCATAAATATATGGTGAATAACTCATAAGGATTAAACCGGGTACTCAAGGATTAAGATGTAGTAATTCACAAAGTGGCAGTCTATATTTATGACTTTGTGTTACTACGAATATTTTATGAAGGGGTTGCTTGTATAATAAAGTCTTGGGATATAATTTATTAATAAGGCCTAGAGTGCAATTATATTTATATAGTGGTATTAAATATAATTAATGGTAACTTTGGACTTGTCAAGAGTTGACAGAAAAGCCCAAGGCCCATTGGAGCTAGTGTCTTATTTGTTCCCTTTTGGTCCCACTCCAAGCCACACACTAAAGCCCAATTGGGAAGGCCCAAAAGGCTAGCCCAATTAGATAATCAGTTATGTGGAGAGAAACATACAGAATTTTATATAGAATAAAATGGTTTGTATGTTTTATCATAATGAAGGTAATGAAATAAGGAAGAGAGACACTCTTTCATATTCTCTCTAGATACATAGAACTGATTGAGAGACCACACATCTTGGGCATCGAGTGGAATTGGAGTGAAGATTGAAAGTATTCCCGAGTACTTCTTCATTCGGTTTTGAAATTCACCGCATCAAGGTACATTCTCTTGTTCTTATATTCTGAAACTTACATAGCGAATGTTATCAATTGCGAATGAAGTAGATCCGTTTATTTTCTGCTGCGTATGTTTTGTATTCGATACAAACATGATGATTTCCCAACATTGGTATCAGAGCCAGGTTTTCATTTCGAATCTGTATAACATGTTTTGTTCGTTTTGGTAGTAGAGATTATAGTTTCAAGTTGATAGATTTCTGCATGGTCGTTGAAACTATGATTTGATAAAAACTGATATTGATGTTATGATGTTGTTTAAATATGAATTTAAGAATGTTAAATTGATCTTTAAGGCTATAGCATCAATAGATTTCAGTTTTGATATCAATCTCTGTCTATCATTTTCGTATGATGGTTGTTTGTTCATGCAAAACGGTTGAAAACTGCCTTAGAGAAATTCTGGAAATTCGAGTTTCACGAGTTTCGATCGATCGAGATTTGCTTTCGATCGATCGAGTGAAACAGAGACTTATCCTTTTGAATTGATTAATATTCGATTGCTAGTCGATCGATCGAATTTTATTTTCGATCGATCGAGTGGCGATCGAGTATCAATCGAATCAGACAGAAGGTTTAGTTCGGATTGTTTAATTTTTCGATCGATCGAGGGGCACATTCGATCGATCGAAAGAAAGAAAATCAGAATTTTTTCTAAGTGTTTTCGTAAGAAAAAGTGCAAGGTTGTGTATAATTAGTTTATGCATGTTTATAAGATAAAAACCTTTAATTTAAAATATCTAGTGGGAGAGAGATACAAGGGTTGGATCTCACGGCCTTCATTGTTGGTTCATAGTAGTGTGAAATATATATTTTGTCTTAGCTTCGAGCTTTGCATTCCATGCGGAGAATATGTATTTCATGGTCCTACAAGATTGAATTTCTTGGTTTATAGTGGTTTGATCAAACACCTTATCTAAGCTTCGAGCTTTGCATTCCATGCGGAGGGTGTTTTGTATCATGGTACTACATGATAAGCCTGTTAAGGGGATGAAATGTGGCTACACATGATTCTAGACAATGGTATACACTAGACTAAATATTATAGTATCCTCTATGCTGAGTTCTTGCTATAATTATTTAGAGGCCAAATGTATAACGGCATATTATTAAGTGTTTGATAAGAGTTATCATGATAGCACTAATAATGAGAATAGTTCTCAATCAATCATAGTATTTAATATTCACTCTATGCTGAGGGATATTGAGTATGAGATTGGGTTGTCGTTGCATATATTATATTATGGTTTTATTAAGGTTCCATAGTATATGTTTATATGCTAAATTGATAATGTCCAGTTTACTTATTATATTCATGTTTATTATTTTCAGATTTGAACATGGCATCATTTAGCCCACTTGTTAGCATTCTTAATCAAAACAAACTGACTGGAACCAATTATGTTGACTGGAAAAGAAACTTGGACATAGTTCTCACAGTTGAAGAGCACAAATATGTGCTTACTCAACCATGTCCTAGCTTTCCTTCATTAGATGCTCCTCCTGAGGAAAAACAACGATATGATCGTTGGCAGAAATCTAATGAAATGGCCAAGTGCTACATCCTAGCGTCCATCTCAAATGTTCTACAGCATCAAATGCAGGATGTAGAACTAACTTCGGACATTATGCAAAGTCTGAAAGAGATGTTTGGTGAGTAAGGCCGTTCTGCAAGGCAAGAAACCATGAGACAAATTTATAATACCAAAATGGCTGAAGGTAGTTCAGTGAGAGAGCATTGTCTTACAATGATCTCTAATCTGAATACTTTAGAAGTTTTGGGTGCCGACATTGATGGAGAATCCCAAGTGGATATGATACTCCAGTCATTACCGGAGTCATTCAAGGAATTCAGACTTAATTATAACATGAACAAAAAGATTTATTCTTTGTCTGAATTAATGAATGAGTTGGTAGCGGCGGAAGGCATCCTTGGTACTTCTAATGTTGAAGCCTATGTGGGTGAAGCTTCTACTTCTCAACCTAAGTCGAAAGGCAAGGGTAAGAAGAAGAAGAAGAAGGACTTCACTAAGCAAGAGGGTAAACAAATTGTCTTAGGGGTTGCCGACAAAGGAAAGAAGCTGAAAGGAAAATGTTTCCATTGTGGTGAGAAAGGACATTGGAAGAGAAATTGTCCAAAGTTCAAGGCTGCCAATAAGGGTATGAAAATTTCTTTCCTTCTTGAAATATGTTTGGTACAAAATCCCACGGATTCCTGGTGTGTGGATTCAGGTTGTACTAATCATATCTGCAATTCTTTGCAGGGGTTCCAGGAGACCAAAAGACTTAAAGAAGGAGAGTTGTTTCTGACCTTGGCTGATGGGAGTAGGATTCCAGTTGTAGCTATTGGAGTTTTTAATTTATGCTTTGATACTAGAGTTTTAATATTGCAAGACTGTCTGTATGTACCTAATGTTCGTAGGAATTTAATTTCTGCAACTTATTTAGGTAAGAGTGGATATTGTGTTATCCTTAAAGACAATGTTGTAATAAAGAAGGGTAAAACATTTATCTGTTCTGGCAATATTGTGGATGGTCTTTATATTTTAACTCCGGATAAGCATGAATTGTATAATTCTGAAGTAGATAATAACTCTCATGTAAAATCATTAAAGAGAAAGTTTCCTTCTACTAATGATGCATATCTTTGGCACTTGCGTTTGGGTCATATTAATCCAAACAGAATTCAAAGACTGATCAAAGATGGTCTCTTAGAGTCATTGGACTTTGATGAATTTCCAGTTTGTGAATCTTGTTTGGAAGGCAAAATGACCAAACGACCTTTTAATGCAAAAGGTAGAAGAGCCCAAGAGTTGCTAGAATTAGTTCATACGGATGTTTGTAGTCCTATGTCAACCCAAGCAAGAGGTGGCTATGAGTATTTCATTACATTCACTGATGATTACTCTAGATTTGGTTATGTGTACCTAATGAAACGGAAGTCCGAAGCCTTTGAAAAGTTCAAAGAGTTTAGGGCTGAAGTTGAGAATCAATTAGGTAAACGCATAAAAGCCATTCGATCTGATCGTGGTGGCGAATACCTTCTTGGGGATTTCAAGGATTACTTAACTCAAAATGGGATCGTATCCCAATTGACTGCACCTGGAACTCCACAACAAAATGGTGTAGCGGAAAGAAGGAATAGGACTCTTTTAGATATGGTTAGGTCCATGATGAGTTATTCGACTCTACCAATTTCTTTTTGGGGATATGCCTTAAATACTGCAATGTATCTTCTGAATTTAGTACCTTCGAAGTCTGTTCCTAAAACACCTGTAGAGTTGTGGAATGGGCGTAAGCCTAGTATGAGACATCTCCATATTTGGGGTTGTCCAGTACATGTGTTAAAAGGAAAGTCTGACAAGTTACAGTCTAAAACAGAAGTGGTATTCTTTGTAGGGTATCCAAAAGGAACTGCTGGAGGTTTATTCTATAGTCATAAAGATAATAAAGTGTTTGTTAGTACAAATGCCAAATTCTTGGAAAATGACTATATGAATGATTTCTCTCCTAGAAGTAGAGTTGTCTTGGCTGAAATGAATGAACCTGTAATTGAACAACCAATGATTGAAACTAGGGATGATGTGGTTGTATTGGATACACCACAAGATAATACTTATGAGATGTCTAGTACACAGTTGCCTCGTCGTAGTGGGAGGAATGTTAGGCCACCTATAAGATTCATAGGTCTTGGAGAGACTTATGAGGCTATCTCAGAGGAGGCCGAAACTGATCCTTACACTTATGAAGAAGCAATGAATGATATAGATGCACATCATTGGGTCCAAGCTATGAAATCAGAATTAGATTCCATGTATTCCAATAAAGTTTGGGATCTTGTAAAGGCGCCTAACGGCATTAAACCTGTTGGTTGCAAATGGGTTTACAAGAGGAAGAGAGGGATAGATGGAAAGGTTGAAACCTTTAAAGCAAGGCTAGTGGCAAAAGGGTATACTCAAAAAGAAGGTATCGATTATGAGGAAACCTTTTCACCAGTAGCAATGCTTAAATCTATTAGAATTCTCTTATCCATTGCTGCTCATTATGATTATGAGATTTGGCAAATGGATGTCAAGACTGCATTTCTTAATGGCAATCTTGAAGAGGAAATCTATATGAAGCAACCAGAAGGTTTCATAGCAAAGAACCAAGAGCATATGGTATGCAAGTTAAATAGGTCCATTTATGGACTTAAGCAAGCATCTAGGTCATGGAACATCAGATTTGATCAAGCAATCAAATCATTTGGTTTTGAACAAAATCTTGATGAACCATGTGTATACAAAAGACATCAAGACAAAGTAGTAATGTTCCTAGTGCTTTATGTTGATGATATTCTACTCATTGGAAACGATGTAGGTGTAATGTCATCAGTAAAGGTTTGGTTGTCAAGCCAATTTGATATGAAGGACTTGGGTGAGGCTAACTTTATTCTAGGGATCAAGCTTTGGCGAGATCGTAAGAATAAGATGTTAGGCTTATCACAAGCTGGATATATAGATAAGGTTCTAGAACGGTTTAGCATGCAAAACTCCAAGAAAGGATTACTTCCTTTCAGACATGGAGTTCCTCTGTCTGATGACCAAAGGCCTAAGACTCAAGAGGAAGTAGATATGATGAGACAAGTTCCTTATGCTTCTGCAGTAGGAAGTCTCATGTATGCCATGCTTTGTACTAGACCGGATATCTGTTTTTCAGTTGGCATGGTCAGCCGATACCAATCAAATCCAGGACCACAACATTGGCAAGCTGTAAAGCATATTCTCAAGTATCTACGGAGAACGAGAGATTATATGCTTGTTTATCGTTGTGAGGATTTGATTCCCATTGGCTATACAGATTCAGACTTTCAATCAGATCTAGATTTCAGAAAGTCCACGTCAGGATGTGTTTTCACCTTGGGAGGTGGAGCCATAAGTTGGAGGAGTGTTAAGCAATCTTGTATTGTGGACTCTACCATGGAAGCTGAATATGTTGCTGCTTGTGAGGCAGCAAAGGAAGCTGTTTGGCTCAAGAAATTCCTTTCTGATCTTGGTGTAGTGAGAATGGAGCAAGTTCCTATTACATTGTTTTGTGACAATAGTGGAGTGGTTGCACAATCCAAAGATCCAAGGAATCGCAAGAAAGGAAAGCACATTGAGAGGAAGTACCACATCATTCGAGACATTGTTGCTCGTGGAGATGTGGTGGTTGCAAAGATTGAAAGTGCGAATAATTTAGCAGATCCCTTTACCAAAGCCCTGCCTCAAAGGATCTTCGAGTCACATTTGGAGGGAATGGGAGTTAGATTAGTGCACAATAGTCTTTAGGGCAAGTGGGAGATTGTTAGGATATGTGCCCTTAAATCCTATTGTATGATGCTATATATGATATTATGTATGACATTATGTGAGACATGATGTATGACTTAATATTGTGTTTAATAAGGTTGTTTTATTCTTATCTAAAATAATGGTAACATGAATATTCGGACATTATCAAATAGTCCATGAGATGCATAGTATGTGATTTATGTGAAAAGTCACAGAAGATATAGATCACAAGTTCTTTGTAAACTCAGAATTTTGGTTCGTAGTCGGTGATGAAATTCGGCATTTCATCTGCGAAGACTATAACATATTAACTACGATGATTTGTCTTGATCATGGAAATGGTGATTTCTAGTTAATATGTTGATATGTTTTAAGAGTTAAGACATATTGAACTGGACCGCTGTGAGATTTATTATTCTCCTAACGACTGTCAATTGAATAATAAATCTCACGACTTGTATTCACATGAACTCTTAATCCTGAGAGAATAATGGACCTGATCATGAAATGTAGGTTGCTTTGATATATCAGGAGTGAGATCTAAAGTAACGGTCAAAACCTCAGTATGTTGGGTAGCCACATTTAGTGTTGATGGAACATATATTCTCAAGATGGAATTCATAGTCTCTTAACGGAGATATAAAATATTCCCTTGAGATAAGTTTAATGGGTACAGTTATTCAGAGAGTTAGGCCTAACCACTTTAGTAAAACTAAAGTATATATTTATGAAATTGGATTTCATAAATATATGGTGAATAACTCATAAGGATTAAACCGGGTACTCAAGGATTAAGATGTAGTAATTCACAAAGTGGCAATCTATATTTATGACTTTGTGTTACTACGAATATTTTATGAAGGGGTTGCATGTATAATAAAGTCTTGGGATATAATTTATTAATAAGGCCTAGAGTGCAATTATATTTATATAGTGGTATTAAATATAATTAATGGTAACTTTGGACTTGTCAAGAGTTGACAGAAAAGCCCAAGGCCCATTGGAGCTAGTGTCTTATTTGTTCCCTTTTGGTCCCACTCCAAGCCACACACTAAAGCCCAATTGGGAAGGCCCAAAAGGCTAGCCCAATTAGATAATCAGTTATGTGGAGAGAAACATACAGAATTTTATATAGAATAAAATGGTTTGTATGTTTTATCATAATGAAGGTAATGAAATAAGGAAGAGAGACACTCTTTCATATTCTCTCTAGATACATAGAACTGATTGAGAGACCACACATCTTGGGCATCGAGTGGAATTGGAGTGAAGATTGAAAGTATTCCCGAGTACTTCTTCATTCGGTTTTGAAATTCACCGCATCAAGGTACACTCTCTTGTTCTTGTATTCTGAAACTTACATAGCGAATGTTATCAATTGCTAATGAAGTAGATCCGTTTATTTTCCGCTGCGTATGTTTTGTATTCGATACAAACATGATGATTTCCCAACAATAAACACAACAATGTAATCTTTTTTCCAAATAAAATTTTTGGGCTCTCTCTCTGTACGTGGGTTCCTAAGCCCATGATAATTCCACACTAACAAACTCATTGTGACTGGCAAGGCTAGTGACCAGCCTCCACCAATACCATTGAATTCTTACTTTCGCCATTGGAAACCTAACATTTCTTGTTAGGTAAATTCAAGAAATCTTATTGTCAGTGATGATACCTCGCGGTCGTCAACCACCATGAAACAGAGACATGTGCCGCTACCCCCAGAAGGGCGATGCATGGGCTCAAGTGTTGTGGAACCTTTATGTGTAACTGACTAGTTGAGTCATTTTTAATTGATTTTTACCAAAGGTTGTGAAGTCGCCACCAATCATTGGTCACCTGACTCTATTTGATTTTATTACCAAATCTAGGTTAAGAAAAAGTCATTTTTTCTAATCTAAATGGATGATAAAAAAATCGTGATTCTTGGATTTAGAAGTTTGTTTATGTGTGGAGAAGGTGTTAGGCACCCTACAACACTTGTCGTGAGATAGTCCTTTGTTTTGGTAAAATCACAATTTTTTGGTCATTGGCAGATAAAAATAAGCTATTGGCATTAACTTTTAGGGCCTTAAAGAAATTAAGCTTTGGGGTTTGATTTAGGAAAGGTGTGTGGCCTTTATCAATGCTTTGCCAATAAATTGGAATTATTACCAAATTTCCATGACGAAAATTTAGTAGCATTCTACCTTATTTTCGTAACGGAAAAATTATACATTACACCAGCCAAGGCACGTGAGAATGTTGACGTGACTAGATCTAGACCCTACACGTGGAATATTTGTGAGCAAAAGAAGGGAAACGTTGGTTGAAGAAGGGATCTTTGGATCATGCCAATGGCGTGACTACCTTGGGGAAGAGTCAGATTTGCATCTGACATGGACACCTAGCACTTGCACAAAAAGGAGATAGCGACACTCTGTTAGGACATATGTGATTCACTTGTTAGGAACATATGTCATTATTTTATGTAATTGGCTAATCCTTTGACAAAATGCATTTTACTTGTAATTGGGCAGATCTAGGATGTGTTTAATACTTCAAGAAATATTGTTTCAAGTTCTAGTATTGAAGCCATGCAAATCTGTTCAACAAACAAGTGAAGAAGTGCTGATTCATGAAAGCTCAACGGCTGCTCGACAGATAGCTATCTATTGAGGTTTAATAAGGCTTGATAGATATTATCTATTGAGGTATCTATTGAGAATTACAAAATTCAGATTTCCAGATCTGATTTTCGGCCCATGCTTATGTATTTGTGTAGGGTTTCTTTTCTCACAACCCTAGACATATATAAGGCTTATTTTAAAGACCGTCACACAAAAGAATACAAGGAGAACACATGCAAAAAGTGTCTGAGTGCCTTATTCTCTTTGAAAGAAGCTAGTGCGTCTTTTGTGCCATAGGGTTTTGTAACTAAGTGCTTCTTGATTTTCATTGTTGATGAAGTGAAGAAATTTGCAGCCAATATTCTTCTTCCTTAAGTTGGTGTGTTAGTCACGTATTGGAAACTGTGCATCTTTGGTTAGTCACGTATAAGGATCTATGCATCAAAAAGGGTGGCGTTCATATATTGAAGAGTCCAGAGGTTCTAAAGTGGTAGAAGGTTTCCACTGTAAGTTCATCTATAAGGATTGTAGAGTCTAGGGACAAAGGTTTTGTACTAGATCTGAAACTTCTCTTTACTATAGTGGATTGCCTTTTAGGAAGGTTTCCCCCCAGGTTTTTTTTTACTGTGAAACTAGTTTGTTTTTTTGGTTTTCCTGGGTCCTCAGATCTTGTCTTATTTATTTTTCCTCTGTATTATTTTGACATGATATTGATGTTTGTTTGTTTTAACAAGTTTTATTCATAATACATCTAATTAACAACTTGGATTTAAAACTTGTTAATTCTATTAACCATGGTCTAAATTTTTCAACAAGTGCTATTAGAGCAGGCACACTTTGATTAGGTTTTAATCTTTGCTGTTTGATCCATTGACCCTTGTGTTAGGATATGTGCCCTTAAATCCTATTGTATGATGCTATGTATGATATTATGTATGACATTATGTGAGAAATGATGTATGACTTAATATTGTGTTTAATAAAGTTGTTTTATTCTTATCTAAAATAATGGTAACATGAATATTCGGACATTATCAAATAGTCCATGAGATGCATAGTATGTGATTTATGTGATTTAGTCACAGAAGATATAGATCACAAGTTCTTTGTAAACTCAGAATTTTGGTTCGTAGTCGGTGATGAAATTGGGCATTTCATCTGCGAAGACTATAACATATTAACTACGATGATTTGTCTTGATCATGGAAGTGGTGACTTCTAGTTAATATGTTGATATGTTTTAAGAGTTAAGACATATTGAACTGGACCACTGTGAGATTTATTATTCTCCTAACGACTGTCAATTGAATAATAAATCTCACGACTTATATTCACATGAACTCTTAATCTTGAGAGAATAATGGACCTGATCATGAAATGTAGGTTGCTTTGATATATCAGGAGTGAGATCTAAAGTAACGGTCAAAACCTCAGTATGTTGGGCAGCCACATTTAGTGTTGATGGAACATATATTCTCAAGATGGAATTCATAGTCTCTTAATGGAGATATAAAATATTCCCTTGAGATAAGTTTAATGGGTACAGTTATTCAGAGAGTTAGGCCTAACCACTTTAGTAAGACTAAAGTATATATTTATGAAATTGGATTTTATAAATATATGGTGAATAACTCAAAAGGATTAAACTGGGTACTCAAGGATTAAGATGTAGTAATTTACAAAGTGGCAGTCTATATTCATGACTTTGTATTACTACGAATATTTTATGAAGGGGTTGCATGTATAATAAAGTCTTGGGATATAATTTATTAATGAGGCCTAGAGTGTAATTATATTTATATAGTGGTATTAAATATAATTAATGGTAACTTTGGACTTGTCAAGAGTTGACAGAAAAGCCCAAGGCCCATTGGAGCTAGTGTCTTATTTGTTCCCTTTTGGTCCCACTCCAAGCCACACACTAAAGCCCAATTGGGAAGGCCCAAAAGGCTAGCCCAATTAGATAATCAGTTATGTGGAGAGAAACATACAGAATTTTATATAGAATGAAATGGTTTGTATGTGAAAAGGTGATAAAAAATAAGGGAGAGAGATACTCTTTCATATTCTCTCTAGAAAACATAGAACTGATTGAGAGACCACACATCTTGGGCATCAAGTGGAATTGGAGTAAAGATTGAAAGTCTTCCCGAGTACTTCTTCATTCGGTTTTGAATTTCACCGCATCAAGGTACATTCTCTTGTTCTTATATTCTGAAACCTACATAGTGCATGTTCTCAATTGCGAATGAAGTAGATTCGTTTATTTTTTGTTGCGTATGTTTTGTATGCGATGCATACATGTATATTTTCTAACACCTTGTTGTCATGGAAACTCTTGATTGTTTTGATTTGCATGATCTTATGTTGAATGATGATGATGATATTCAAGATGCCTATTGCAAGCTTTATAATTTTTATATGAAATCTCTTGAATATTCTACAAAATTAAAAGCTAAATTTAAAAAGGTCTAGCTTGAAAAGGATGATTTGATTGCAAAATTGGATGAAGCCAATAATTTGAATGAGAATTTTAAAAATCAAATTTCATCTCAGGTGGACAAAATTAAAAGTTTGGAAGAGCAACTAGTTGAATCTAAAACTGAAGTTAAAAAATTAACTAGTGCCAAACTTGTTGTTGAGCCCAACTCAAAAGAAAAGAAATTTTATATTCCTCCATTTAAAAAGAATAATGAAGAGTTGAAGGCTAATATTGCGGATAGACAAAGGTAAAAATTTTGATGTTAACGCTGAAATTTCTAAACCTATGTCTAAAACTCCTCCTATGTTGAATGAAAAATCTATATTTGCTCCCATTTGTCATCATTGTCATATTGTTGGTCATATTAGGCCAAATTGTCCTAAATTGGGGTCTTTGTCAACCTCCAAGGTTAGACCTCCTTCTAGGAAATCGAGTAGTTCTAAAACTACTTATGTTTGTCACCATTGTGGTGCTTCTGGTCACACTTGTCCTAATTGTTTCAAGTTGTTTCCTCATAAGCGAGTGTCCAGTATGTCTCATCCTTTGTCTAAAGGCTCTGTACCTATTCTTGGTAAGTTATTAAAAGCTTTGAGCTTTTTAACTTAATTTCAGGAGAATTTTAATTCTTCTATGTCCTTTAGTAAACATACTAGGACTCGTGCCTTTTCATCTTCACGGCCAAAGACTTGTGCTGTGTGGGTGAGAAAGGAGCCTAAGACTTAATTGTCTTTTCTGTTTGTCCTCTACTTTAATTCTTTCTATTCAAAGTAAGACTCTCTTTGCTTGATTTCTTATCTACTTTTGGAATCATGCTTTCATGTATCTGCACCTTTTTATCATGCCTTCATGCATATGCATCTTTCTTTCATGCTTTCATGATTGTTTGTCTGTTTTTGTTTTGTTGTTTAGTCTTTATTTTTTTTTTATTTTTCAAAATAAAAATTCAAAAATCAGAAAAACACAAAACCAATGTGTGTTTGTGTACATTGGTACTTGTGTACTTCGGATGGCCATTGAAACAAAGTTTTCTAAATTTTGTATCTTTTGTAGCTTAGATGAGCATTCTTGTGCACAACTAAGCAAGTGAGCTTGTGGCTCATGTTTGTGATGAGTAGGATTAAATAATCTCTTGTACTTAACACTCATATCACTCTTTTTGATAGGTAGGACTAGAAAATCCTAAGAGAAAGGTATAAATAACCATCTCACCACTGTTACCCGCCAGTCATAAAATGACATCTGTATGTTTCGGCATAGCAAAAATGCAATGTCAATGACATCCGTATGCTTAGGCATAGTAAAAGTGCAATGTCAAAAACTCAACATAATTGGGTAATTCTTTTCTCTCTCTTATATGCCCATGCATGGTTTGCTTAAAAAGAAAAATATGCAAAGAAAAATAAAAAGCAAAAAGATTAAGAATGCTTTTAAATATGATTGCAAGCGTGTATTCTAGGAGATGTGGAAGTTATAGGATGTACCTTAAAGGTTATAGTCCCTTATGATTGTGTGTGAGTTAAAGTGATTTTCTCCTATCTCAAATCGTCAAAACATGTTGACACATTTGCAATCTTGCAATGTTCTTCACACAAAACACGTAATATTCTTTGCTACTCTTAATACATGTGCAGGTACAATGTGATTTGGCCATCACAAGGTTTACAAGTGTTAATGTATGCTCACTAAACTGTCTTGGCTTGTTTTTGAAATATAAAATTGGTTAGATTTATTTAGTGTGTTTGTGTGTTTTGGGATATATGTGCTTAAATTTTTGGTTGAAAGATGATTTTGAGAGTTCAAAATGCTGTTTGTATCATTGGTTGAGTTGCATGCTTGATTGTATTCATGTCTGTATTCTTCTCTTCTTGAAAAACTATTTTTAAGCTATCTCGACAGCTCTTCCACACCTGGCTATCTGTCGAGCTCTTAAGCTGTTTCTTATTGCAATCTCGACACCTCTCGACAGCTAGGTGGATATATCGAGATTCCTTCTGGATCCTCGATAGCTTCTCGACAACTAGGTGGATCGATTGAGCTTTCTTCTGACCTCTCGATAGCTTCTCGACAGCTGGTGGATCAATCGAGCTTCTTTAATTGTGTCTGATGAATTGTTCCTCGACACCCTTTTGACAACTACATTTGTCGAAGCCTGTTTGCTCGACACCTCCCTAGACACCTGTCTCGACACCTCTCGATCCATCAAGATCCTCCTGCATGCATTGTTTTCACATGTTTTGCATGTTTCTTTTATCTTGTCATCCGTTGCATCTTGTTTCATTACATTCATGCATTTATATGGATTCTTTGTACCCCCTTGTTCATCTTTGATCTCCTTTATGTTTCTCGGGTGAAACTTTATTGCTTCCTGTACCTTTTGTCTATCATGACAAAAAGGGAGAGAAATTGTGGTTTTTTTTAAGATTCTACATGTTAGGGGAAGGAATACATGCCTCTGTAAGGGGGAGCTGTGTTTCATCTTGTTAGGGGGAGTGCTTACCTTTTCCTTCTTATACACCGGTTTTATGACCATATTTACATACATTGTGCTTATCTTTGATATATATATATATATATATATATAATGTATGTCTTCTTTCGCCTATCTCTCCATGTGTTGTTTCTTTTCTATTTTATACATATGTTTCTTATTACTTGTATGCAATCTATTATTTCTGTTTCACACAAAGATGCCTTGATGAATTTTGTTTAAAGTGTTTTAGAAATACAGGTTCTCAAAGTCCTTGCCATAGACTCTTTTCTTGCAAAGTTTTTCAAGAGTTTGTGTTAGGATAGATTTTATTGCATTCAACAAGTGAGTATGAGTTGAGTGATTTATGATTTCTCTCATATGTTCATTTGTTTGTTATGGTTTTGTCACGGATTGCCAAAGGGGGAGATTGTTAGGGCATATGTGATTCACTTGTTAGGAACATATGTCATTATTTTATGTAATTGGCTAATCCTTTGACAAAACGTACTTTACTTATAATTGGGTAGATCTAGGATGTGTTTAATACTTCAAGAAACAATGTTTCAAGTTCTAGTATTGAAACCATGCAAATCTGTCCAAGAAACAAGTGAAGAAGTGCTGATTCATTAAAGCTCGACAGCTGCTCGATAGATAACTATCTCTCGAGGTTTAATGAGGCTTGATAGATACTATCTATTGAGGTATCTATCGAGAATTACGAAATTCAGATTTCTAGATCTGATTTTCGGCCCATGCTTATGTATTCGTGTAGGGTTTCTTTTCTCACAACTCTAGACATATATAAGGCTTATTTTAAAGGCCGTCACATAAGAGAACACAAGGAGAACACATGCAAAAAGTGTCTGAGTGCCTTATTCTCTCTGAAAGAAGCTATTGCGTCTTTTGCGCCTTAGGGTTGTGTAATCAAGTGCTTCTTGATCTTCATTGTTGATGAAGTGAAAAACTTTGCAGCTAACATTCTTCTTCCTTAAGTTGGTGTGTTAGTCATGTACTGGGAGCCGTGCATCTTTGGTTAGTCACGTACTAGGATCCGTGCATCAAAAAGGGTGGCGTTCATATATTGAAGAGTTCAGAGGTTCTGAAGCGGTAGAAGGTTTCTGCTGTAAGTTCATCTACGGGGATTGTAGAGTCTAGGGACAAAGGTTTTGTACTAGATCTGAAACTTCTCTTTACTATAGTAGATTGCCTTTTGGGAAGGTTTACCCCCAAGTTTTTTTTACTGTGAAACTAATTTGTTTCATTGGTTTTCCTAGGTCATCATATCTTGTCTAATTTATTTTTCCGCTGAACTGTTTTGACATGATATTGATGTTTGTTTGTTTTAAAAAATTTTATTCATAATAAATCTAATTGATAGCTTGGATTTAAAATTTGTTAATTCTATCAATCGAGGTCTAAAATTCCTAACACCCTCTATGGTCAGATGCTATAGAACATTCTTTATTGGCTGATTTTGTGTTGGACCATTGTTAAGGACACATGCATCACTCCTAGCCTCCCTTATGTCCTTTTCCTTGTCTATAATTTGTTTCCCATGTAGTAGCAGAGCCACCCTCTATTCCACTACCTTGACACTGGCATGTTTGGTTTCTCTTCCAACCATAGTATAGTACAAAATAGCTGTATTAGGGTTTGAAATGGGCGAATAAGGGTTTGACACCTGTCTTAATGTACCTCACAACAATCCTTGTACTATAAGAGAAACATGTTGCTGAACAATTAGGCAAGAACCTAGAAAAAACAAGAGAAAGAGCAGAAAGTTTATGTAGGAAAGTGAGGTACAAAAAAAGGCTTTCTTTGGGAAGAACATCACCATTGTACAAAGGCTTTCATTTTCACATAATAGAGAGCTCAAAAAGAGTGATGGACATTCTCCCCTTTCTCACCCGTGGTTTTTCATCCCTTTCAAAGGGTTTCCATGTATTTTTCCATATCTTCTTTACCTTCCATGTTATGCTTCCCATTTCTCCTGATGTTAAAGTGTTAAATCTTCCATTTTTATTGTTTTTAAGCCTTTTCACTTAAATGTATTGTTAGATGCATCACCCATTCTCTCACATAGTTTTGATAATCTGATAGGCCAAAAATGTATTGACCCCTTATGATGAATTAATTGATTAATTAGCCAAGTTTATTAATTAATCAAATTAACATGCAAACGAGTGGTAGCACAAACAAATCACCAATTAAACTAAGTATGCAGCGGAAAATAAATGACACGGTAATTTGTTTACAAATGAGAAAAACCAACACGACAAAAACCCCACTGGGTGATTTTAAGTTCAGCACTCCTGAGAATCCACTATTATCACAACTAGCGGTTACAAGTAAATGAATCCATTACCTTATACCAACCTACAGTTGAACCCTTACCCCAATACCCAATTGGAATTGTTCTGTAGTGACAATCTCTCCTTGTATTGCACGCTCGTAGTACGTGACTAACCAATTGCGCGGATCCCAGTACGCGACTTGATTCACCAACTAGAGAAGGTTGTTGGCTACAAAGTTCTTCAGTTCATCACATGATGAAGATCCAGAAGATGCTTAGTTACAAAACCCTACAGTGTACAAACACAGCAACTTCTTCACAAGAAAGATGAATTAGGGCAAATTCTGTCTCCGGTCATAATTTGCTTGAACAAACTTTGCTCAAGACTTGTGCAATTTGCATCCACTTTGACGGCCCTTAAAATAATCCTTTTACATGTCCAAGGTTATGAGAAAAGAAGGCCCAAAGACATATTCACGGATTGGAAGAAAACAGATCAGAAATTTTGTTTTTCTTTAACCTCGACAGATAGTAGCTATCGAGAAGCTGTCGAGCCATGGGGCTGGAACAGCTTCTTAAGCTCGATAGATGCTAGCTGTCGAGTTTTAATGACAGGCCCTTCTTCAGCTTGTTTCTTGGACAGAATTGCATGGCTTTAACACTTGATCTTGAAACCTTTTTTCTTGAAGTATTACAAACATCCTAGATTTACCCAAATACAAGTAAAGTGCATTTTGTTAAAAGATTAGCCAATTACATAAAATAATGACATATGTTCCTAACAAGTGAAACACATATGTCCTAACAATCTCCCTCTTCGGCAATCCATGACAAAACCACAACAAAGAAATGATCATATGAGAGAAGTCATAAATCACTCAACTCATACTCACTTATTAAATACAATAAAATCTATCTTAACACAAACTCTTGAAAAACTTTGCAAGAAGAGAGTTTATGGCAATTAGATTTTGACAACTTGTATTTCTGAAACAATTTAAACAAAACAAATCAAGGCATCTTTGTGTGAAGCAGAAATAATAGATTGCATACAAATAATAAGAAGTTTGTGCATAAAGAGAGAAAAGAAACAACACATGTAAGGATAGGTGAAAGAAACATACATCAACATATAAAAAGAATAAGTACAATGCATGTCAATAATGGTCATAAGACCCATGTACAAGAATAAATGTATCTCTAAAATAAAGAAAAGAAAAAGATACAAGTAATCCTCACTACATCCCTCAAGATATCAACACTCCCTTTAACAAAATGGTCCTATACTAACTCTCCCTTTAAGTATGACTACTCTCATATCCAAAACTACTTCCCCCTTTTTGTCACGAGTGACAAAGGGTAAGAGTGTCAAGTAGACATCTCATCAGTAGAGCTAGCATCTCCATCATCATCATCATTATCATCCTCAGCCTCAGAATCAGAAGCCACTGGAGGAGGTGGAGGAGAAGCCTCAAGAGCGAAGCCACCTATGACCGCCTGCCGCCGTGCAATATGCCGGCACGAACGTTCACCCGATATAGCTCAGTAGAGAGTATATCAAGGCGAGCATCCATGCGTTGAAGCTGCGTCATGATGTCTCTGAGAGTCACATCGCCCATAGAAGAGGAGGGAGCAGACGTGGATGGAGTAGATTGGGATGGAGCCAAATGGGTAGGAAAAGCTACTGACCCAATCTGTCGTGAGCTAAATTGTGCCTCGCTACGTTTAACGTTAGCGGCGTCTATGGTACACATGAAGGTAAAAAGGTCAGACGTTGGAAAGGGAACAGAAAAGTGGCGTAAGATTCTCGTGATAGCAGATGGAAAGATGAGCTTAACACAGGATGCTGAATCCCGATGAACATTTATATTAGAAAGAATAAAATGAGAAGGGAAATCTATAGTAAGATGCTCAAGAAGGGACAACAGAAATCAAGCATAAGGCTTAGTGATGGAGTTATAGTGAGAGAGAGGATGGAGTACAAAGGACATAACCATGTTCAAAAACCGAGGGCCTTTTGCAAAGCCCAAACAGTAAGTGAACTAGCGATCACCCCACTTAGAGAGATGCTCACAAAATGCAGATTTGAGCTCATCCTTGGACACAGTCCTCAGACGCTCACAACCGGGATAGTCAAGAAAGTCTACTCGCGGGACACAGAGCACATTCACAACTATTTGCGATGTGACAGCAATGCGTGTACCTCGAATGCGAAAGATAAAATGAGGTACTGAATGATCAAATCCATGCATGTTGGAGTAAAACTCCTGGATCAGCACGGATGGACATGTGACCGGGACGTCACACAGTGACTTCCAACCTCAACTGTGAATGACATCGGGTAGGTCAGTGTCGAAGAAGTTCGCCAGGATGACTTGGCATTTAGAATGAATGCCTCGTCTAGAAAAGTTCTCTGAAAATTCCTTTTGGGCATCATCATCACGGAACCAAATGTGAGGAGTAAGATCGGAGGAAGTGGATGCCCCGAAACGAAGAGGGTTCCAGGACGGAACAGACTTACTTTTTGGTGCCATTGACGCACTAACGTAAACAGAAGAGAGAGAGAGACAATCAGAAAAGTCCCAACACATTTCAAATATAACAAGTATATTGAAAAGAGAGTACGAATGCATGGAAAATGCATGAACATGTGACATGCAATATAAAAAGCATCATGGGCTCAGCTCAATCCAATCCTACTAGCACACAATCAATTGCACACATCTAAAATGCATGATAATACTGTTATAATGCAAATGTGATGCAATGCATGGAGTTTTTAATATCAAATCTTTAAAACCCATCCTAAAAATTTCAACAATAACTCATCAATTTTGAAAAACTCTAAAATTTTTCAAAAACCCCAAAACCTAGGTTTTAAAACATGAAATGCATGTAAATGAGAGATTAGAAACTTACCAAATGAAGAAAAAAACTTGAGAAAGCTTGAAAATCGCTTGGAAAGAGGTTTGGAGTGAGAGAGAGTGATTTAGGAGGTGAAAGAGCAGATCTGTCGAGAGTGAGATCGAGAAAAGTGAGAGACGGATCGCGCTGAACCATTATATAGAAGGTCAGTAAATCTCGATAGATAGAGATGCTGAGAGGTGTTGAGACAGGTGTTAAGGGAGGTGTCGAGCAAATAGGCTTCGACAAATGCAGCTGTCGAGAGGGTGTCGAGGAACAATTCGTCAAAAATGATTAAAGAAGCTTGATCGATCCACCAACTCTCGAGAAGCTATCGTGAGGCTAGAAGAAAGCTCGAACTATCCACCTAGTTGTCGAGAAGCTATCGAGGATCCAGAAGGAATCTCGATGATCCACCTAGCTGTTGAGAGGTGTTGAGATTGCGATAAGAAACAGCTTAAGAGCTTGACAAATAGCCAGGTGTCGAGGAGGTGTCGAGGAGCTGTCGAGATAGCTTAAAAATAGTTTTTCAAGAAGAGAAAAACACAGACATGAATGCAATCAAGAATGCAACTCAACCAAGGATCCAAGCAACATTTTAAGTTCTCAAAATCATCTCTCAACAACAATTTTAAGCACATTGATCCCAAAAACACACACACACACACACACACACACACACACAGTAAACAAGTCTAACCGATTTTATATTTCAAAAAAATTCAAGATAGTTTAGTGAGCATATATTAACACATGTAAACCTTGTGATGGCCAAATCACATTGTACTTGCACATGTATCAAGAGTAGCAAAGAATATTGTGTGTTATGTGTGAAGAACATCGCAAGATTGCAAATATGTCAACATGTTATGACGATTTGAGATATGAGAAAATCACTGTAACTCACACACAATCATAACTATTTGATGGGGACTATCACCTTTGAGGTACATCCTATAACTCCCACATCTCCTAGAATACACGCTTACAATCATATTTAAAAGCATTTTGATCTTTTTGCTTTTGATTTTTCTTTGCATATTTTTTTTGAAGCAAACCATGCATGGGTATATAATAGAGAGAAAAGAATTACCCAATTGTGTTAAGCTTTTGACATTGCACTTTTACTATGCTGAAGCAAACGGATGTCATTAACATTACACTTTTGCTATGCCGAAATATACAAATGTCATTTCATGATTGGCGGGTAACAGTGGTGAGATGGTTATCTTTCTCTTAGTTTTCTAGTCCTAATTGTCAAAAAGAGTGATACGAGTGTTAAGTACAAGAAACTACTTAACCTGTACTCATCATAAACACGAGCCACAAAGCTCACTTGCTTAGTTGTGCATAAAGATGCTCATCTAAGCTGCATAGGATACAAAGTTTAGAAAACTTTTTTTCAATGGCCATCCAAGGTACACATGTACCAATGTATACAAACACACACTGTTTTTTATTTTTTTTATTTTTCAATTTTTTATTTTTATTTTTATATGAAATGAAAACAAAGCAAAATTGAAAAATAACCAAACAAAAACATGTTAAACAAACCAAAACAATGCATAAAACTAAACTGACTTAAAACTTGATAGCAAAACACATAAGTAATGCAAATAAAAACAAGAATGTGAGAGAGAGAGAAAAAGTGATAGAATTACTTAGTTCGTTTTTCTTTCTACACCTTGGAAGAACCTTTTCTTTGAGTGATCCCTTGAACTGGAGGTGAGGGGGAAGAATTAAAACCGTTCAAGTTTGAAAGGAACATGAGGGCTTTGAGAAGATCTCCAAGGGGAGCAAAAGAAGGTGGAAATTGATTCTGGTTTCCTGATGCGATCATGCCGTTGTTCTGTTACGTGGCTAACCACTTATAGCAATTTGGTTGAGCATGACCGGTTGCACCACAATGATGACAAAGATGCTGCTTCTTCTATTTTGACTTTTGAGAGGTAGCCTTCTTAGCCCTAGGGTTTTTTGTCTCATTCTTAGTAGGTTTAAGAGGTGATCCTAAGATAGACTTACCCTTGTCTATGTTCTCACTAGCTAATTCATTTTTAACATTAATGTTCTTAGTTTCAACATTATTAGCAGGAGGAACAAAAATAGTAGAACTAGTAGAAGCAATACTAGGAAAAGAGAAATCATACCCTAAACCGGTTCGATTAGAAGCAGATTTCTAAATGCTGAGCATCTTGTCAAGCTTTGCACTTGAAGTCCTTTCCAATTAAGCTTTGACTTGATATAGCTCAGCTTCAAGTTTCTTGGTCTTCTCAACCAAGAAATTGTTCTCGAATCTTAGTGTTCCAATAGTCTAATTAGCTTCATTAAACTTCGTGGAGAGTTCTTCACGTTCGAGCTTCACATCACTGAGCTTCTTGGTGGCCAACCTATACAACTTCTCATGCTTTTCGGAGACCTTGTATACCTTTGCATAAGCTGTGTGGATGTCATCTTGTTCATCCATCTTCTCAAACTTGGACTCCACCAATTCTTCTTCTTCATCCACATCTTCAACAATCCCTTCAGTAGGCTTAACTGTGGTAGTGAAGGCATTCAAGATTTCGTCATCCTCATTGTTAGAATCATCTATAGGCTCGGTGTCGCTTAGTGTAGCAGCAAGTGCCTTGCTCTTCTCGATGGTCTTGAGATTGTAGGAAAATAACATATTTGTATCGCATACAAAACATATGCAGTGGAAAATTAATGGATCTACTTCATTCACAATAGATAACATGTGCAATGTAAATTTCAGAATATAAGAACAAGAGAGTGTACCTTGGTATGGTGAATTTCAAAACCAAGATTAGAAGTACTCGAGAAAAATTTTAATCTTTACTCCAATTTCACTTGATGCCCAAGATGTGTGGTCTCTGAATCAGTTCTATGTGTTTGTTCTTGAGAGAATATGAAAGAGTATCTCTCTCTTACATATATGAACATACAAACCATTTCATTTTAATATATAATTCTATATGTTTCTCTCCACATAACCGATTATCTAATTGGGTTAGCCTTTTGGGCCTTCCCAATTGGGCTTTAGTGTGTGGCTTGAAGTGGGACTAAAAGGGAAAAAATAAGACACTAGCTCCAATGGGCTTTGGGCTTTTCTGTCAACTCTTGACAAGTCTAAAGTTACCATTAACTATATTTAATACCACTATATAAATATAATTGCATTCTAGGCCTTATTAATAAATTATATCCCAAGACTTTGTTATATATGCAACCCCTTCATTAAATATTCGTAGTAATACAAAGTCATGAAAATAAACTGCCACTTGATAAATTACTACATCTTAATTCTTGAGTACCCAGTTTAATCCTTTTAAGTTATTCATCATATATTTATGAAATCTAATTTCATAAATATATACTTTAGTCTCACTAAAGTGGTTAGGCCTAATTCTCTGAATAAATGAACCCATTAAACTTATCCCAAGGGAATATTTTATATCTCCGTTAAGAAACTATGAATTCCATCTTGAGAATATATGTTCCATCAACACAAAATGTGGCTGCCCAACATACTGTGGTTTTGACCGTTACTTTAGATCTCACTTCTGATATATCAAAGCAACCTACATTTCATGATCAGGTTCATTATTCTCTCAGGATTAAGAGTTCATGTGAAAAGAAGTCGTGAGATTTATTATTCAATTGACAGTCGTTAGGAGAATAATAAATCTCACAACGATCCAGTTCAATATGCTTTAACTCTTAAAACATATCAACATATCAACATATCAACTAGAAGTCTCCACTTCCATGATCAAGACAAATCATCTTTGTTAATATATTATAGTCTTTGCAGATGAAATGCCCAATTTCATCACCGACTACGAACTATAATTCTGAGTTTACAAAGAACTTGTGATTTATATCTTCTGTGACTTTTCACATGAATCACATACTATGCATCTCATGAACTATATGATAATGTCCGAATATTCATGTTATCATTATTTTACATAAGAATAAAGCAACTTTATTAAACACAATATTAAGTCATACACCATTTCTAACATAATGTCATACATAGTATCATACAATAGGATTTAAGGGCACTTATCTCAACAATCTCCTACTTGCCCTAAAGACTATTGTGCACTAATCTAACTCCCATTCCCTCCAAATGTGACTCGAAGGTCCTTTGAGGCAAGGCTTTGGTAAAGGGATCTGCTAGATTATTTGCACTTTCAATCTTTGCTATCACCACATCTCCACGAGCAACAATGTCTCGAATGATGTGGTACTTTCTCTCAATGTGCTTTCCTGTCTTGTGATTCCTTGGATCTTTGGATTGTGTAACCGCTTCACTATTGTCGCAAAACAGTGTGATAGGAACTTGCTCCATTCTCACTACACCTAGATCAGAAAGGAATTTCTTGAGCCATACAGCTTCTTTTGCTGCTTCACAAGCAGCAACATATTCTGCTTTCATGGCGGAGTCCGCAATACAAGATTGCTTAACACTCCTCCAACTTATTTCTCCACCTCCCAAGGTGAATACATATCCTGACGTGGAATTTCTGAAATCTAGATCTGATTGAAAGTCCAAATCTGTATAGCCAATAGGAATCAAATCCTCACAACGGTAAATAAACATATAATCTCTCGTTCTTCGTAGATACTTAAGAATATGCTTTACAGCTTGCTAATGTTGTGGTCCTGGATTTGATTGATATCGGCTGACCATGCCAACTGAAAAACAGATATCTGGTCTAGTACAAAGCATGGCATACATGAGACCTCCCACTGCAAAAGTATAAGGAGCTTGTTTCATCATATCTACTTCCTCTTGAGTCTTAGGCCTTTGGTCATCAGACAGAGTAACTCCATATCTGAAAGGAAGTAATCCTTTCTTGGAGTTTTGCCTGCTAAACCATTCTAGAACTTTATCTATATATCCAGCTTGCAGTAAGCCTAACATCTTATTCTTGCGATCTTGCCAAAGCTTGATCCCTAGAATAAAGTTTGCCTCACCCAAGTCCTTCATATCAAATTGGCTTGACAACCAAAACTTCACTGATGGCATTACCCCTACATCATTTTCAATGAGTAGAATATCATCAACATAAAGCACTAGGAACATTACTACTTTATCTTGATGTCTTTTGTACACACATGGTTCATCAAGATTTTGTTCAAAACCAAATGATTTGATTGCTTGATCAAATCTGATATTCCATGACCTAGATGCTTGCTTAAGTCCATAAATGGACCTATTTAACTTGCATACCAAATGCTCTTGGTTCTTTGCTATGAAGCCTTCTAGTTGCTTCATATAGATTTTCTCTTCATGATTGCCATTAAGAAATGCTGTCTTGACATCCATTTGCCAAATCTCATAATCATAATGAGTGGCAATGGATAAGAGAATTTTGATAGATTTTAGCATTGCTACTGGTGAAAAGATTTCCTTATAATCAATACCTTCCTTTTGAGTATACCCTTTCGCCACTAGCCTTGCTTTAAAGGTTTCAACCTTTCCATCTATCCCTCTCTTCCACTTGTAAACCCATTTGCAACCAAAAGGTTTAATGCCGTTAAGCGCCTTTACAAGATCCCAAACTTGATTGGAATACATGGAATCTAATTCAGATTTCATAGCTTAGACCCAATGATGTGCATTTATATCATTCATTGCTTCTTCATAAGTGTAAGGATCAATTTCGGCCTCCTCTGAGATAGCTTCATAAGTCTCTCCAAGACCTATGAATCTTATAGGTGGCCTAACATTCCTCCCACTACGACGAGGCATCTGTGTACTAGACATGTCACGAGTAGTATCTTGTGGTGTATCCAATACAGCCACATCATCCCTAGTTTCAACCATTGGTTGTTCAATTATAAGTTCATTCATTTCAGCCAAGACAACTTTACTTCTAGGAGTAAAATTATTCGTAAAGTCATTTTCCAAGTATTTAGCATTTGTACTAACAAAAACTTTGTTATCTTTACGACTATAGAATAAATAACTCCTAGCTTCTTTTGGGTAACCCACAAGCAAACACATTTCTGATTTTGGTTCCAACTTATCAAGCTTCCCTTTTAACACATGTGCTGGACAACCCCAAATGTGGAGATATTTCATACAAGGCTTACGCCCACTCCACAATTCCATGGGTGTTTTGGGAACAGATTTTGATGGAACTAAATTCAAAAGATGTATTGCTGTATCTAAGGCATAACCCTAAAAAGAAATAGGTAAAGTTGAGTAACTCATCATGGACCTAACCATTTCTAAAAGAGTCCTATTCCTTCTTTCTGCTATACCATTTTGTTGGGGAGTTCTAGGTGCAGTCAATTAGGATACAATCCCATTTTGAGTTAAGTAATCCTTAAAATCCCCAAGAAAGTATTCGCCACCACGATCAGATCGAATGACCTTTATGCGTATACCCAATTGATTCTCAAGTTCAGCCCTAAACTCTTTGAACTTTTCAAAGGCTTCGGACTTCCATCTTATTAGGTACACATAACCATATCTTGAGTAATCATCGATGAAAGTGATGAAGTACTCATAACCTCCTTTTGCTTTGGTTGACATAGGACCACAAACATCCGTATGAACTAATTCAAGCAACTCTTGGGCTCTTCTACCTTTTGCATTAAAAGGTCGCTTGGCCATTTTGCCTTCCAAACAAGATTCATAAACTAAAAATTCATCAAAGTTCAATGGCTCTAAGAAACCATCTTTGATCAGTCTTTGAATTCTGTTTGGATTAATATGACCCAAACGCAAGTGCCAAAGATATACATCATTAGTAGAAGGAAACTTTCTCTTTAATGATTTTACATGAGAGTCATTATCTAATTCAGAATTATATAATTCATGCTTATCAGGAGTTAAAATATAAAGACTATCGACAATATTGCCAGAGCAGATAAACACATTACCCTTATTTATTACAACATTGTCTTTAAGGAAAATACAATATCCATTTTTACTCAAATAAGTTGCAGAAATTAAATTCCTACGAACATTAGGTACATACAGACAGTCATCTAATATTAAAACTCTTGACTCAAAACATAAATTATAAACACCAACAGCTACAACTGGAATCCTGCTCCCATCAGCCAAAGTAAGAAACAATTCCCCTTTATTAAGCCTTCTGGTCTCCTAGAACCCTAGCAAATAATTGCAGATATGATTAGTACAGCCTGAATCCACACACCAGGAATCCGTGGGATTTTGTACCAAACATATTTCAAGGAGGAAAGAGCTATTCATACCCTTATTTGCAGCCTTGAATTTTGGACAATTTCTTTTCCAATGTCCTTTCTCACCACAATGGAAAAATTTTCCTTTCAGCTTCTTTCCTTTGTCGGCAACTTCTAAGACAATTTGTTTACCCTCTTGCTTAGTGAAGTCCTTTTTTTTTTTCTTCTTCTTCTTCTTCTTCTTACCCTTGCCTTTTGACTTAGGTTGAGAAGTAGAAGCTTCACCCACATTGGTTTCAACACTAGAAGTACCAAGGATGCCTTTCGCCGCTACCAACTCATTCATTAATTCAGAAAAAGAATAAATCTTTTTGTTCATGTTATAATTAAGTCTGAATTCCTTGAATGATTCCGCTAGTGACTAGAGTATCATATCCACTTGGGATTCTCCATCAATATCAGCACCTAAAACCTCTAATGTATTCAGATTAGAGATCATTGTAAGACAATGCTCTCTCATTGAACTACCTTCATCCATTTTGGTATTATAAATTTGCCTCATGGTTTCTTGCCTTGCAGAACGGCCTTGCTCACCAAACATCTCCTTCAGACTTAGCATAATGTCGGAAGCTAGTTCTACATCCATCCTGCATTTGATGCTGTAGAACATTTGAGATGGACGCTAGGATATAACACTTGGCCATTTCATTAGATTTCTGCCAATGATCATATCGTTGTTTTTCCTCAAGAGGAGCATCTAATGAAGGAAAGCTAGGACATGGTTTAGTAAGCACATATTTGTGCTCTTCAGCAGTGAAAACTATGTCAAAGTTTCTTTTCCAGTCAACATAGTTGGATCCAGTTAGTTTGTTTTGATTAAGAATGGTAACAAGTGGGCTAAATGATGCCATGTTCAAATTTGAAATAATAAACACGAATATAATAAGTAAACTGGACATTATCAATTTAGCATATAAGCATATAATATGGAACCTTAATAAAACCATAATATAATATATGCGATGACAACCCAATCCCACAATTAATATTCCTCGGAAGCGAGGTCATACCAATTACTATGATTAAGCGAGGATTATCCTCATTATTAATGCTATCATGGTAACTCTTACCAAACAAAAATAATTTGCCTCTTTTCCTTCAGCCTCTAAGTAATAATGACATTGCTCCGAAGGGAGGTTAACATTATACTTAGTCTAGTGTATACCATTGCTTAGAATCAATGAGAATCACCAAGTAACTCCACAGAAGCGTGGTCGTTCTTAATGTAAAAACACACTTCATCTATCATTAAAAAGTTTAACCTGTAGTACTATGAATTAAACACCCTCCGAAGGGAACAAGGCATGTACGCCAAGGCGAGGAGCTTAATCACACTACTATAAACCGACAATGGAGGCCGTGAGATCCAACCCTTGAATCTCTCTCCCACTAGATGTTTTAAATTAATGGTTTTTATCTTTTAAACATGTATAAACTAATTATACACTGTCTCGCGGGTATCCTGCGACTAAACGCTTCCTGCGAAAACAAGTTAAGAAAAAAATTGAAAACACAAAAATCAGACAGAAACTTTCGCTACTGTCTCGCGACTGTTTCGCGAGTAAAGCTTACCCGCTAAAAACCCGTGCTTTCAGTTTTTCCAGAACAATTGCAAACAATTTTCTACGACTTTTCATGAACAAACAATAACCATATGAACATGATATACAGAATTTGATATCAAAACAGAAATCTATTGATGCTATAGCCTTAAAGATCAATTTAACAAACTTAAATTCAAATTTAAACAACATCATAACATCAATATCAGTTTTTATCAAATCATAGTTTCAACAACCATACAGAAAATTAAATGCATATAAAATCTTCTAACATGATGAAACTATTATCTCTAATTCCAAAACTCACAAAACATGTTATATAGATTCGAAATGAAAACTTGGCTCTGATACCAATTGTAGTAAAATAACATATTTGTATTGCATACAAAACATACGCAGCGAAAAATTAACGGATCTACTTCATTCGCAATAGATAACATGTGCAATGTAAATTTCAGAATATAAGAACAAGAGAGTGTACCTTGGTATTGTGAATTTAAAAACAAAGATTAGAAGTACTCGGGAAAATTTTAATCTTCACTCCAATTCCACTTGATGCCCAAGATGTGTGGTCTCTCAATCAGTTCTATGTGTTTGTTCTTGAGAGAATATGAAAGAGTGTCTCTCTCTTACATATTTGAACATACAAACCATTTCATTCTAATATAAAATTCTGTATGTTTCTCTCCACATAACATATTATCTAATTGGGCTAGCCTTTTGAGCCTTCCCAATTGGGCTTTAGTGTGTGGCTTGAAGTGGGACCAAAAGGGAATAAATAAGACACTAGCTCCAATGGGCTTTAGGCTTTTCTGTCAACTTTTGACAGGTCCAAAGTTACCATTAATTATATTTAATACTACTATACAAATATAATTGCACTCTAGGCCTTATTAATAAATTATATCCTAAAACTTTATTATACATGCAACCCCTTCATAAAATATTCATAGTAATACAAAGTCATGAAAATAGATTGCCACTTTATAAATTTCTACATCTTAATCCTTGAGTACCCGGTTTAATCCTTTTAAGTTATTCATCATATATTTATGAAATCTAATTTCATAAATATATACTTTAGTCTCACTAAAGTGGTTAGGCCTAATTCTCTGAATAATTGAACCCATTAAACTTATCTCAAGGGAATATTTTATATCTCTGTTAAGAGACTATGAATTCCATCTTAAGAATATATGTTCCATCAACACTAAATGTGGCTGCCTAACATACTAAGGTTTTGACTGTTACTTTAGATCTCACTCTTGATATATCAAAGCAACCTACATTTCATGATCAGGTTCATTATTCTCTCAGGATTAAGAGTTCATGTGAAAAGAAGTCATGAGATTTATTATTCAATTAACAGTCGTTAGGAGAATAATAAATCTCACAGCGGTCCAGTTCAATATGTCTTAACTCTTAAAATATATCAACATATCAACTAGAAGTCTCCATTTCCATGATCAAGACAAATCATCTTCGTTAATATGTTATAGTCTTCGCAGATGAAATGCCCAATTTCATCACCGACTACGAACTATAATTCTGAGTTTACAAAGAACTTGTGATTTATATCTCCTGTGACTTTTCACATAAATCACATACTATGCATCTCATGGACTATATGATAATGTTCGAATATTCATGTTACCATTATTTTACATAAGAATAAAGCAACTTTATTAAACACAATATTAAGTCATACATCATTTCTAACATAATGTCATATATAATATCATACATAGTATCATACAATAGGATTTAAGGGCACTTATCCCAACAGAGATAACTAGGGCACTCTTTTTTCATATGACCGAAACCTTGACACCCAAAGCACTTTGGTCTCGCGGGAACAGTGTACTGACCGCCATCCCTTGAATCCTTCTTCCCTTTGTCTTGACTCTTAGACTGAGAAGAACTTGACTGTCTATGATCCTTATCGAAGCTCTTTGCATTAGCATTTTTCATGAACTTCTTGAACTACTGGGTAATGTAGGACTTCATCTTAGAGTCCTTATCGTCTGAAGACTTATTAGTATCACTGCTCTTGGCTTTCAGTGCCATGCTCTTGCTCTTGCTTAACTTTCCGATCCTAGACAAACCTATCTAATAGGTCTGCAAACTGTCAACTAGTTCTGTCAAAGGGATTTTATCAATATCCTTTGATTCCTCAATGGCAGTGATCTTGGCATGGAATCTTTCGGGTAGAGATTTGAGCACCTTTCTCACAATCTTAGGTTCAGGAATTGTCTCCCCAAGATTAAAAGCTGAGTTCACTATGTCCTTAAGCTTGGCATAGAACTCATCAAACGACTTATCCCTCTTCATCTTGATCTCTTCAAAGCTTGTAGTGAGCCTCTGCAGTTTTGAATCCTTGACAGCCTTGGTTCCCTTATAGGTTGTTTGGAGGATGGTCCATGCTTCCTTGGTAGTTTTAGTGGAGGATATCTTCTTGAACTCCTCATTGGTGACCGCATTGAATAAGGCATTCAATGCTCTGTTGTTGAAGTTTGCCGCCTTGATCTTAGCATCATCCCAATTGGCCGGCGCTTCCTTTGGCTTAGTCCAGCCAATCTCTACAGCTTGCCACACCTTCTCATCTAGTGACTGTAAGAAAGCTCTCATGTGTATTTTTCAGTATGCATAGTTAGTGCCATCAAATAAAGGAGGTATGATAAGAGACTGTCCTTTATCCATGACAAATAGGGGTCAATGGATCAACAAAACAAAGATTAAACCTAATTAGAGTGTGCCTGCTCTGATACCACTTGATAGGCCAAAAATGTATTGACCCCTTGTGATGAATTAATTGATTAATTAGCCAAGTTTTTAATTAATCAAATTAACATGCAAACGCGTGGTAGCACAAACAAATCACCAATTAAACTAAGTATGCAGCGGAAAATGAATGACACGGTAATTTGTTTGCGAATGAGGAAAACCAACATGGCAAAAACCCTATCGGGTGATTTTAAGGTCAGTACTCCTGCGAATCCACTATTATCACAACAAGCAGTTACAAGTAAAGGAATCCCAGTACCTTATACCAACCTACAGTTGAACCCTTACCCCAATACCCAATTGGACTTGTTCTGTAATGACAATCTCTCCTTGTATTACACGACTTGCAATACGTGACTACCAATTGCGTGAATCCCAGTACGCGAATCCCAATAGGGAAGGTTGTTGGCTGTAAAGTTCTTCAGTTCATCACACGATGAAGATCCAGAAGATGCTTAGTCACAAAACCCTACGGTGTGCAAACACAGCAACTTCTGCACAAGAAAGATGAACTAGGGCAAATTTTGTCTCCGGTCACAATTTTCTTGAACAAACTTTGCTCAACACTTGTGCAATTTACGTCCACTTTGACGACCCTTAAAATAATCCTTTTATATGTCTAGGGTTATGAGAAAAGAAGGTCCGAAGACATATTCGCAGATTGGAAGAAAACATATCAGAAATTCTGTTTTTCTTAAACCTTGACAGATAGCAGTTGTTTTTCTTTAACCTCGACAAATAGCAGCTGTCGAGAAGCTGTCGATCAGCTATCGAGCCACGGGGCTGTAACAGCATTTTAAGTTTGATAGATGCTAGCTGTTGAGTTTTAATGACAGGCACTTTTTCAGCTTGTTTCTTGGACAGACTTACATGGCTTTAACACTTGATCTTGAAACCTTGTTTCTTGAAGTATTAAAAATATCCTAGATCTACCCAAATGCAAGCAAATTGCATTTTGCCAAAGGATTAGCTAATTTCATAAAATAATGAAATATGTTCCTAACAAGTGCAACACATATGTGTTGGAACATCTGGTTTTGTATCTCATACAAAACACACAGCAGAAGCAACAAACATGGATATATTTCATTCATGATTGATAACATGCACTATGTAAATTTCAGAATTTAAAAATAAAATAGCATACCTTGGTGCAGTGAAATTCAAAAACAAAAGATTAGAAGTACTTGGGAACACTTTTAATCTTCACTCCAATTCCACTTTATGCCCAATAAGTGTGGTCTCTCAATTAGTTTCTAAGGGAGAATAATTGAGTGGCTTCACTCACACATACACACCACTTCACAATGATGTATCTTTTTCTCTTATAAAAAATTTTGTATGTTTCTCCTTTTATAACTAACTGATTATCTAATTGGGCTGGCCTATTGGGCCTTTCCAATTGGGCTTTAGTGTGTGGCTTGGAGTGGGACCAAAAGGGACCAATAAGACACTAGCTCCAATAGGTCTTGGGCTTTTCTATCAACTCTTGACAAGTCCAAAGTTACCATTAATTATATTTAATACCACTATATAAACATAATTACACTCTAGGTTTTATTAATAAATTATATCCCAAGACTTTATTATACATGTAACTCCTTCATTAAAATATTCGTAATAATACAAAGTCATAAATATAGACTGCCACTTTGAATTGATCAAATGATTCTAACAAGGACTTATGGATCATATTCATATGAGATTAACATTTAATTTCTAAATTCAAGAATTCCAATTCATTTTAAAATAAAAAAAATTTCATAAAATGATATAGAATTGGAACTCCTTTAAGCCTTTCTTAGCACTCAATATGATTCATACCAAACATCTCATTTGGACTTAATATAAAGTCTAAGTCTAGTATTAATTCTTGCATCTCATGCAATAGCACAACTGAGATAGAAGCCAATGTAACATTTTAGCATTTCAATGGAAACTAAGATCACATCATAAGTTATCTTCCATAAATGCATCATGTATAGGAAATTATGACAATTCTGAAACGAAACATATTTATGTATTTCAGCTCCTTTAAGCATCACGTCCAAAATTATTTCTTAGTTTATGTGATTCACTTAAAATAGTAGTTAGAGAACAAAATTATGACAACTCTATTTTGAGACTATGAACATAATTACAGGGACATTATATTTTGCATCCATAACCATATAATATGGAACCCATAAAACATATTATACTAGGTGCAACGACAACCCAATCCATGTCTATAATTCCTTGGTAACAAGTTTATTATAAACACATTAATTGATTGAAAACTATTCTGATTATTAGTGTTATCATGATAACTCTTATCATACACTAATAATATGCCGTATTAACTTTAGCCTCTAAGTAATAATGACATAGCTCCTTTGGGAGGTTAACATTACACTTAGTCTAGTGTAAGCCATTATCTAGAATCATGTTTAGTCACATTTCATCTCCCTTATAGTTTTTAAACTTGGTACCATGAAATAAAACACCCTCCTTTGGGATCGCGAGGCATATACGCCAAGACGAGGTGCTTGTTTACACTACTTTAAACGGGTAAATTCAATCTTGTAGTACTATGAAGTAAAAACCCTCCTTTGGGATCGCGAGGCATATACGCCAAGACGAGGTGTTTATCCACACTACTTTGAACCGACAATGGAGGCCGTGAGATCCAACCCTTGTATCACTAACCCACTAGAATTTTTAAAACAAGTGGATTGTATTGAAATCATTGTGATCGCATCACAATTTTAACCCTATACATCAAATGTGTTTAATTATTTAAATTCAATGTGATGTAACTAAGTCATGTCACAATAGCATAACGAACATTCGCGCTATCACAAAGAAGTTTAACCTTGTAATCCGTGAAGTAAATACCCTCTGCATGGAATGTAAGACTCGAAGTCAAGACAAGGTGTGATACCCCAATTTGATTGATTTATTGTGTGATGTGTGTGGGTGTGTGATGAGTCCCACATCGGGTATTTACTGGGTAGATCTGGGCTTTATTAACAACTACAAGGAGCCTCAATTGCGACTAGTCCTTTTGAGGTATAGCGTAGATGTGGCTAGCGCTTTTCCTTGGGTTGTTACATTATTGTGATGCTCCAATTTGGTTGATTGATTGTGTGATGTGTGTGGGTGTGTGATGAGTTCCACATCGAGTATTTACTGGGTAGATATGGGCCTTATTAACAATTACAAAGAGCTTCAATTGTAACTAGTCCTTTTGAGGTATAGCGCAGATGTGGCTAGCGCTTTTCCTTGGGTCATTACATATGGTATCAGAGCCTGCCCAGTAACCCTATGTGGGCTCAAAGACACTACCCCACAAAGTGGGCCCTAACGAGGATGTTAGAGATTTAAGTGGGGGAGATTGTGATGCCCCAATTTGATTGATTGATTGTGTGATGTGTGTGGGTGTGTGATGAGTTCCACATCGAGTATTTACTGGGTAGATCTGGGCCTTATTAACAACTACAAAGAGCTTCAATTATGACTAGTCCTTTTGAGATATAGCGCAGATGTGGCTAGCGCTTTTCCTTGGGTCGTTACACAAGGTATCTATTCACATTTCAATAAACTTAACAAAATGGTTATTTCAGCACTCCCACTCATTATTTGGGTTTTTCTTTAAATAATTGTGATCTCATCACAACTAATAACCTTGCACTTATTGAATACTCTAATTTCATTAGAATCACTAACTAAAATAGAAGTCCTAAACTATTTAGGATTCCTTAAACACTAATGAATCAAAAATTAATTATATAGAACTCTATCCTTAATTTACTAGATAAAGTATTCTAATCTGATTAGAAACTATATATCTTTAACTAGAATTTTAATCTCATTGAAAACCTCTAATTAAAATAAATTAAGGACTTTTAATCATAAAATAATTTAGGACTAAGAGTTCTATTCAATTAACATCTTTGATTTCATTAGGTCTTTTAGTTAGATAGCGATTAATAAATGTCCTTTACTTTTAAGGACTATAAAATTAATCACACAGCTTTGTATTTTATCAAAGTTTTAACACTTAGTCAAAAATAAGTGAAAATTCAAAATTCAGTGCCTTCGATAGATCGAACCTATTACTCGATCGATCAAATTTGCAAAACTGAATTTTTCCAGAATTTTCAGGTAAACGTATTTGACATCTTTATTGTTCTTCCATCAAAAACACCTTTTGATTTTATCAACGAAGATTTACAGATCAAACATTAAGGTTTTCAATATCATTATCAAGAAGCCTAATAATGCTAGAAACCTTGAAAACATAATCCTAATTTCATTAGGAATAAATTTCATTAAACAAATACTTTAATCCTAGCGTTAATATATATTAATATAAAAACAAACCCATATATATTGTATTACATATATATTTATATAAATAATATATATATATATATATATAATATAATAATGGGATGAAACCTTATGCATCCTTCATATATATACGGATTGAATCATATGTACCCATATAAAGAACTTACATATATTACAAATATAGAAAACATGTTAATGGACATGAATCCATGGAACCATGCAAGAGTAATATATGATTCTATATATAGTACACGGATTCTTCAAGCAATGCTTATATTGCCAAGCAATGCAACAACAATCCAAAAAGGTGCAATCAATAAACACATGCAATATATATATATGGATTGAAAGCCTTTATAAAAGGTTAACACATGCAATATATACGGATTCAAAGCCTTTATAAAAGGTTAACACATGCAAGAGCATATGCATCCTTTATTTGACTTACAAAAGCCAAGCAGTTCAACAAAAATCCAAGTAGTGCAAAAACTACTTTCACGCACATGGCAGTTATTAATATATTGTTAGGATATGTGCCCTTAAATCCTATTGTATGATGCTATGTATGATATTATGTATGACATTATGTGAGAAATGATGTATGACTTAATATTGTGTTTAATAAAGTTGTTTTATTCTTATCTAAAATAATGGTAACATGAATATTCGGACATTATTAAATAGTCCATAAGATGCATAGTATGTGATTTATGTGATTTAGTCACAGAAGATATAGATCACAAGTTCTTTGTAAACTCAGAATTTTGGTTCGTAGTCGGTGATGAAATTGGGCATTTCATCTGCGAAGAGTATAACATATTAACTACGATGATTTGTCTTGATCATGGAAGTGGTGACTTCTAGTTAATATGTTGATATGTTTTAAGAGTTAAGACATATTGAACTGGACCGCTGTGAGATTTATTATTCTGCTAACGACTGTCAATTGAATAAAAAATCTCATGACTTGTATTCACATGAACTCTTAATCCTGAGAGAATAATGGACCTGATCATGAAATGTAGGTTGCTTTGATATATCAGGAGTGAGATCTAAAGTAACGGTCAAAACCTCAGTATATTGGGCAGCCACATTTAGTGTTGATGGAACATATATTCTCAAGATGGAATTCATTGTCTCTTAACGGAGATATAAAATATTCCTTTGAGATAAGTTTAATGGGTACAGTTATTCAGAGAGTTAGGCCTAACCACTTTAGTAAGACTAAAGTATATATTTATGAAATTGGATTTCATAAATATATGATGAATAACTCAAAAGGATTAAACCGGGTACTCAAGGATTAAGATGTAGTAATTTACAAAGTGGCAGTCTACATTCATGACTTTGTATTACTACGAATATTTCATGAAGGGGTTGCATGTATAATAAAGTCTTGGGATATAATTTATTAATGAGACCTAGAGTGCAATTATATTTATATAGTGGTATTAAATATAATTAATGGTAACTTTGGACTTGTCAAGAGTTGACAGAAAAGCCCAAGGCCCATTGGAGCTATTGTCTTATTTGTTCCCTTTTGGTCCCACTCCAAGCCACACACTAAAGCCCAATTGAAAAGGCCCAATAGGCCGGCCCAATTAGATAATTAGTTGGTTATAAAAGGAGAAACATACAGAATTTTTTCATAAGAAAAAGAGAGACATCATTGCGAAGTGGTGTGTATGTGTGAGTGAAGCCAGTCATTATTCTCCCTTAGAAACTGATTGAGAGACCACACTTCTTGGGTGTAAAGTGGAATTGGAGTGAAAATTAAAAGTGTTCCCAACTACTTCGAATCTTTTGTTTTGAATTTCACCGCACCAAGGTACGCAATCTTGTTCTTGAATTCTGAAATTTACATAGTGCATGTTATCAATCATGAATGAAATAGATCCATGTTTGTTGCTTCCGCTGTATGTTTTGTATGAGATACAAAACCAGATTATCCTTCAATTGGTATCAGAGCCAGGTTTTCATATCATGATTGTATAACATGTGATTGAATTTTAGAATTTAAGAAAACCGTCATCTTTGTGTTTCAATTTTCTTTTTACAAATCGGCTGTTAGAAATGAATTGTATCTCATCATACACGGCTTTTCTATAAAACCATGTCTGATTCATTCACTGATTATGGATATATGAATTTGGCATTACAAGTATATTTATATATATTGTTTTCGGTTGAATGAATCAATTGATGGTAACCGTACTGGAACTGTCATGTGCGTTTCTTTTAATGCGAGCCTTTTGGTTTATATATATATATATATATATATATATATATATAAAGCACTAGGAACGGAACATGGTATTGGTATCATCCGTGTCTTGTAATATCAAAGTTGTATTGCAAGTTTGATGATATTCATTGTAACCGCCAACTGCATGGAACGGTGCCATGCACGTTGAATATATGATATATATATATTGGTTCATGCAATCCGTTTTGCTTGGATATATGAATTGGCTTGGGTATTGCATGGATTTAAAGGCTTAAATGAATGCACTGTTTGGTTTTTGGTTGCACGGATTGTTATATGATTGTTATATATACAATATGTATAATGCATATTATATATACATATTATATATGTATAATATATTATAATCCGTATGGTATATTATATTATATATATATATATATATATATGAAATATAATATATATGGGTTTGGTTTTATATTATTTATATATATATGTGTAATATAATATATGCCATCTAATTAATGCTAGGATTATGAAATTTATTCCTAATGAGATTAGGATTATGTTTTCAAGGTTTCTAGTGTTATTATTGTTCTTGTTTTTATAAAAACCTTTAATTTAAAACATCTAGTGGGAGAGAGATACAAGGGTTGGATCTCACGGCCTCCATTATCAGTTCATAGTAGTGTGGGCTAAGCACCTCGTCTTGGCGTATATGCCTCGCGATCCCAAAGGAGGGTGTTTACTTCATAGTACTACAAGATTGAACTTACCCGTTTAAAGTAGTGTAGACAAGCACCTCGTCTTGGCGTATATGCCTCGCGATCCCAAAGGAGGGTGTTTTGTTCTATGGTACTACAAGTTTAAACACCATAAAGGAAGATGAAATGTGGCTACACATGATTCTAGATAATGGTGTACACTAGACTAAGTTTAATGTTAACCTCCCAAAGGAGCTATGTCATTATTACTTAGAGGCTAAAGATAATACGGCATATTATTAGTGTTTGATAAGAGTTATCATGATGGCACTAATAATGAGAATAGTTCTCAACTGATTGATGTGTTTATAATAAACTTGCTACCAAGGAATTATAGACATGGATTGGGTTGTCGTTGCATATATTATTTTATGGTTTTATTAAGGTTCCATATTATATGCTTATATGCTAAATTGATAATGTCCAGTTTACTTATTATATTCATGTTTATTATTTCAGATTTGAACATGGCATCATTTAGCCCACTTGTTACCATTCTTAATCAAAACAAACTGACTGGATCCAATTATGTTGACTGGAAAAGAAACTTGGACATAGTTCTCACAGCTGAAGAGCACAAATATGGGCTTACTCAACCATGTCCTAACTTTCCATCATTAGATGCTCCTCTTGAGGAAAAACAATGATATGATCGTTGGCAGAAATCTAATGAGATGGCCAAGTGCTATATCCTAGCATCTATTTCAAATGTTCTACAGCATCAAATGCAGGATGTAGAATTGGCTTCGGACATTATGCTAAGTCTGAAGGAGATGTTTGGTGAGCAAGGCCGTTCTGCAAGGCAAGAAACTATGAGGCAAATTTATAATACCAAAATGGCTGAAGGTACTTCATCTGCGAAGACTATAACATATTAACTACGATGATTTGTCTTGATCATGGAAGTGGTGACTTCTAGTTAATATGTTAATATGTTTTAAGAGTTAAGACATATTGAACTGGACTGTTGTGAGATTTATTATTCTGCTAACGACTGTCAATTGAATAACAAATCTCACGACTTGTATTCACATGAACTCTTAATCCTGAGAGAATAATGGACCTGATCATGAAATGTAGGTTGCTTTGATATATCAGGAGTGAGATCTAAAGTAACGGTCAAAACCTCATTATGTTGGGCAGCCACATTTAGTGTTGATGGAACATATATTCTCAAGATGGAATTCATAGTCTCTTAACGGAGATATAAAATATTCCCTTCAGATAAGTTTAATGGGTACAGTTATTCAGAGAGTTAGGCCTAACCACTTTAGTAAGACTAAAGTATATATTTATGAAATTGGATTTCATAAATATATGATGAATAACTCAAAAGGATTAAACCGGGTACTCAAGGATTAAGATGTAGTAATTTACAAAGTGGCAGTCTACATTCATGACTTTGTATTACTACGAATATTTCATAAAGGGGTTGCATGTATAATAAAGTCTTGGGATATAATTTATTAATGAGGCCTAGAGTGCAATTATATTTATATAGTGGTATTAAATATAATTAATGGTAACTTTGGACTTGTCAAGAGTTGACAGAAAAGCCCAAGGCCCATTGGAGCTAGTGTCTTATTTGTTCCCTTTTGGTCCCACTCCAAGCCACACACTAAAGCCCAATTGAAAAGGCCCAATAGGCCGGCCTAATTAGATAATTAGTTGGTTATAAAAGGAGAAACATACAGAATTTTTTCATAAGAAAAAGAGAGACATCATTGCGAAGTGGTGTGTATGTGCGAGTGAAGCCACTCATTATTCTCCCTTAGAAACTGATTGAGCGACCACACTTCTTGGGTGTAAAGTGGAATTGGAGTGAAGATTAAAAGTGTTCCCAACTATTTCGAATCTTTTGTTTTGAATTTCACCGCACCAAGGTACGCAATCTTGTTCTTGAATTCTGAAATTTACATAGTGCATGTTATCAATCATGAATGAAATAGATCCATGTTTGTTGCTTCCGCTGTATGTTTTGTATGAGATACAAAACCAGATTATCCTTCATATATACCGTGTCTTGGTGTGTGGATTCATGCACATGGCCATCTTGGCTATGGATTTCAATAACACGTCCTTGAGCCAAACTGTGGTCCATGAGATTGTTATCCTGAAACAATGACTTTAATCTAAACCGTTAACTTTATAAGTTTTATATTTCTATCACGACGGTTATAACGTCTAGAAATCTATGGCCACTTTGAACAAACCAAGAGAATATACATCCTTGGTGTGAACATGATATCATCAAGAAACCATTTTTCTTTTATTCTAAAATCCAATCACATGCTATACAATCATGAGATGAAAACCTGGTTTTGATACCAATTGTTGGAAAATCTGGTTTTGTATCTCATACAAAACACACAGCGGAAGCAACAAACATGGATCTATTTCATTCATGATTGATAACATGCACTATGTAAATTTTAGAATTTAAGAATGAAATAGCGTACCTTGGTGCGGTGAAATTCAAAAACAAAAGATTAGAAGTACTTGGGAACACTTTTAATCTTCACTCCAATTCCACTTTACGCCCAAGAAGTGTGGTCTCTCAATCAATTTCCAAGGGAGAATAATTGAGTGGCTTCATTTACACATACATACCACTTCACAATGATATATCTTTTTCTCTTATTAAAAATTCTGTATGTTTCTCCCTTTATAACTAACTGATTATCTAATTGGGCTGGCCTATTGGGCCTTTCCAATTGGGCTTTAGTGTGTGGCTTGGAGTGGGACCAAAAGGGACCAATAAGACACTAGCTCCAATGGGCATTGGGCTTTTCTATCAACTCTTGACAAGTCTAAAGTTACCATTAATTATATTTAATACCACTATATAAATATAATTGCACTCTAGGTCTTATTAATAAATTATATCCCAATACTTTATTATACATGTAACCTTCATTAAAATATTCGTAATAATACAAAGTCATGAATATAGACTGCCACTTTGAAGATTACTACATCTTAATCCTTGAGTACCCGGTTTAATCCTTTACGTTATTCATCATATATTTATGATTTCCAATTCCATAAATATATACTTTAGTAACTCCTTACTAAAGTGGCTGGGCCTAACACTCTGAATAACCAATCCCATTAAACTTATCTCAAGGGAATATTTTATATCTCCGTTAAGAGATTATGAATTCCATCTTGAGAATATATGATGGTATGATTGGGAATGCTAAAGAGCATATTAAGAGGTATGTGGATGCTCTGATAGCTCACTCTCATGACCATGAGCTAAGACTTGGGGAGTTTTCCAAGTCCCTGGAAGGTCGAGCCTTTGCTTGGTATACCAGCCTTTTGTTAGGATCAGTTTTGAGCTGGAATGACATGGCTACCTAGTTCATGAAGAAATTTTTCTTTATAGATGAAAAGTTTACTCTATTAGATTTGCAACAACAAAAGGAAAAGGATATCTGAGGGGTTACTAGACTAAATTTGTAGGTTCAGGGACCTCTCCTTGATATGCTATAAACCAGTAAAGGAAGAAAGATTGGTGAATATTTGCATTGCTGGCATGTTGTATGAGTACCGCCCTTACTTGGAGAACTTACAGATCCCAAGTTTCACAGGGTTGGTTGAAGCATCTAGAAGGACAAGCATGTTAGTGAGGAAGCCTTCTAAGGGCTCGACTTCATAGACCATGAGTGCTCCCAGGCAACCCAAGAAATGGGAGAGCAAAAATGTGGAAGTAGTTGTGATAAAGGAGCCAAAGAAAGCCACTAAAGGTAGAAAGAAGGAGAGAAGTGGTATTCCTCCCCCTTTTTCTATATCAAGAAAAAGAGCTATACAACATCCTAGAGGCCTGGGTGAAGGATGGCGTAGTGGTTTTGCTTGAGTGTAAACAAGAGCCAATAGAAGAGGAAAAGTGAGATGTGCTTTACTGTAGGTATCATAGAAGGAGTGACCACCACAACATGGATTGCTACGCTTTAAGAAGCATATTCTATGAAAAGGTGGCCATGGGTGATTTGGTCATCAAGAATAGGAAGAGTGAAGACCAAAGGATGCACAAACTTGAGGTAGCAATGACCTTTTTCATAGGTTGTGAGGACCCTATAGAAGAAGAGGCCATGAGTGTGACAGTAATGTTGCATTGCTGCCATTGCAAGGTGAAGAAATGGCGTTGAGAATCCAGTAGGATGATAAAGTTCATTCCTTTCTTGAGGAAATAGGTCTCAGGCCATTGGCTAGAAGGGAGGTAGCACAGGCCTTGACTTGAGTAGTAGAAAGACGTCGAGGAGTGGTTACTTCTCATGGAAACTTATTGCAAGTAGCATATTAGGAGACCAGGGAATCAGTGACCTTCTCTATTAGGGATTTAGCCAACTGAGTTGTGGATGGCAAAAGACCCTTGTATGTCATCGCTTTTCTAAGAGCCTCTCAAATCAAGAGGACCTTAGTCGATACTAGTGCTTCCACCAACATCTTGCCCCTCCCAAAATTGGATGCCTTGGGCATTCCACAAGAAAGAATCATTCGAGAGCCACTGCAAGTGTCGGGGATAGGGTTGTTGCAGTAGTGCACTTTAGGGCATCTATCTTTGGATTAAAAGGTGGGGCCCATCAGGGCACGTACTCTCGTGCAAGTGATGGATGGTAATACTTCATACTACATTATTTTAGGCCGACCTTGGCTCAGAGCGCACATATCTGTGGCTTCTACTTATCTCTAATGCATAAAGGCTGTTTGAAGAGGCAGTCTTGTGATCATTGAGGCCATCAGAATGCCTTATGACAGAGCATAACTCCACTATGCAGAGGCAGCTTTGTATCAAGAGTTTGAACCTAAGGGAGAGGATAGGATCCTTCTATTCAATGCCATTGTTTTAAAAGGGGGAGAGGGGGGAGAGAAGATGATGGAGAGGTAATGGAGCCTGAGAGACCTCCTAAGATAAGAAGGATCACTAAGCCTGATGTTAGGATATGTGCCCTTAAATCCTATTGTATGTTGCCATGTATGATATTATGTATGACATTATGTGAGAAATGATGTATGACTTAATATTGTGTTTAATAAAGTTGTTTTATTCTTATCTAGAATAATGATAACATGAATATACGGACATTATCAAATAGTCCATGAGATGCATAGTATGTGATTTATGTGATTTAGTCACAGAAGATATAGATCACAAGTTCTTTGTAAACTCAGAATTTTGGTTCGTAGTCGGTGATGAAATTGGGCATTTCATCTGCGAAGACTATAACATATTAACTACGATGATTTGTCTTGATCATGGAAGTGGTGACTTCTATTTAATATGTTGATATGTTTTAAGAGTTAAGACATATTGAACTGGACCGCTGTGAGATTTATTATTCTCCTAACGACTGTCAATTAAATAATAAATCTCACGACTTGTATTCACATGAACTCTTAATCCTGAGAGAATAATGGACCTGATCATGAAATGTAGGTTGCTTTGATATATCAGGAGTGAGATCTAAAGTAACGGTCAAAACCTCAGTATGTTGGGCAGCCACATTTAGTGTTGATGGAACATATATTCTCATGATGGAATTCATAGTCTCTTAACGGAGATATAAAATATTCCCTTGAGATAAGTTTAATGGGTACAGTTATTCAGAGAGTTAGGCCTAACCACTTTAGTAAGACTAAAGTATATATTTATAAAATTGGATTTCATAAATATATGGTGAATAACTCATAAGGATTAAACCGGGTACTCAAGGATTAAGATGTAGTAATTCACAAAGTGGCAGTCTATATTTATGACTTTGTATTACTACGAATATTTTATGAAGGGGTTGCATGTATAATAAAGTCTTGGGATATAATTTATTAATGAGGCCTAGAGTGCAATTATATTTATATAGTGGTATTAAATATAATTAATGGTAACTTTGGACTTGTCAAGAGTTGACAGAAAAGCCCAAGGCCCATTGGAGCTAGTGTCTTATTTGTTCCCTTTTGGTCCCACTCCAAGCCACACACTAAAGCCCAATTGGGAAGGCCCAAAAGGCTAACCTAATTAGATAATCAGTTATGTGGAGAGAAACATACAGAATTTTATATAGAATAAAATGGTTTGTATGTTTTATGATAATTATGGTAATGAAATAAGGAAGAGAGACACTCTTTCATATTCTCTCTAGAAACAAAGAACTGATTGAGAGACCACACATCTTGGGCATCAAGTGGAATTGGAGTGAAGATTGAAAGTCTTCCCGAGTACATCTTCATTCGGTTTTGAATTTCACCGCATCAAGGTACACTCTCTTGTTCTTGTATTCTGAAACCTACATAGTACATGTTATCAATTGCGAATGAAGTAGATCCGTTTATTTTCCGCTGCGTATGTTTTGTATGCGATACAAACATGATGATTTACCAACACCTGATGGTAAGGTGGTGTATGAATTCTGATGGTCAAAGGAAGGGGATCGGTAGAATGACGAGCCTAATCCCTTTATAGACAGCTAGAAGGGGAGCACATAGCTGAAGAATCCTTGAGAGAAGCCTCTGATTGTATAAACAACATTGTCAAGAACGTCCATGAAGAACTTGTTAAGGTCAATCTCAGCGAGGGAGAAGAAGAAAGAATGGTCAAGATATGCAAAGTGATTAACCAGAATGAGAACAAGTTGTTTGATTCACAAGCCACCCTAGCCACCAAATCTGTGCTGAAGAAAGAGAATATGATACTTCAAGTGGAGAAATAACCCAGCCTGATCAAAGGCGGGTTGTGCCTCCCAAAAGATTGGCGAGAACCTTTATTAAAGGCAATGGTCCAAGGTAGGGACATTGGGTCAAGTTTGCCATCAAATATGAATGGTTTCCTAAAATCAATGTGGATTTTTTTTCCAGAGGGGCAGAAGGGTTACTAATGTAGTGTGTCTCAAGGCAAGAAGGGCTAACACAACTGCATAGGTTACACCATGATATTTGTGGGGTAAACCTAGATGTCGGCCTATACAGAAGATTGTAGAGGCTAGGGGTCTTTTGGCCAGAGATGGCCAGTGACGCTAAGGAAGAGCAGAGAGACTACAAAACTTGTTCCATTATACCCCTAGATCAAGCAGAAGTGTTAAATGGTGAAGTATGAAGAAGATTGGAACAATCCGTACCTAAGATATATTTTAGAAGGTGTACTACTTGCTGATCGGTTGAAGAAGGAAAAGTTGAATAGATATGCAAAAAGATTCAAGGTGGTGGATGGGAAATTGTTCAAGAGAAGCTTCCAAGGGAAATGGTTAATGTGTATTTCCAACAAGGAGGTAAAGGGTATTCTCTCATAATTTCATGATGATGAGCCAGCAAGACACCCTAGCAGTAGAAAACTGTTAGGTTTTGAGTTTGTAATATTGGCAAACCATGACAAAAACTAAGTCTCATTAGTTTAGAATGGTCTATGAAGCCTAAGGCAAAAAACTCAAATTTGGGATGAAGAAAAATGAGTTTCAAGCTGTTTCATTCGATTGGTACTCGATCAATCAAAAGTCATCCGATTGGTACTCGATTGGTACTCGATCGATCGAAAATCGCATATCAGCAAAATCAGCAAACGTAAAAAGGCCATAACTTATCCGTTTGAAGCCTAAATCGCGAGCCGTTTTTTCCAGTATTTAAAGGACATTATAAGCTAATCCTAGGTAGGGTTTCAGAGTTTTTTAGAGAGATTAGAGTGCATCTTGTGCCTTTTTTGTATTTAGAATTTTGTTCCTAAAAAGCTCTCTCATATCTTCTACCGGTGTTATTCCTTGAAGAATCTCAAGATTTGGTGTTGTAGAAGTTGTTGCATACAAGATCAACATTTAAGGAGATCCAAAACCTTTGTGTAGGATCTCAAAGTCACAAGCGTGGGTGTTTGTGTTTTGCAAAGGCCAAGGAAAGAAGTAGTCCGTGGACTCGGAGCTATCATGTGGTCGTGGTAGCAAGTTTTCTACTCGAGGTAGCAATATGATGTTAGTGGTCTAAGTTGCTATTTTGTAAACTTCAATTCAATCTAGTGGATTTGCTATTTTACCTTGAGGATAGCTAGGTTAAATCCTCCCCAGGTTTTTTACCGGTTTGGTTTTCCGGGGTCATCAGATCTTTGTGTTCTTTATTTTTCGCTGCTTATTGTTTATGATTATTTGTGTTTAACCTAGATCTGAATAATAAACATAAGTATCCACTTGGTTGATTAATTAGGTTAAACAATCTAGATTTACAGGGGTCTAAATTTCTTACAAAAACTATGGCAATTGGCTTTGCACTAGGGATACTATTGGCCTACTATTCAAAGAGATGTCTAAGATTTCTCCAAGAAATGGCAAGAATGTCAAAGGTGAGGAGATGAGATACATACCAACCACCAAAGCCTCCATCCAACTATGGCTCCATATCCTTTCCACAGTTGGGGGCTAGATTTCATAGGTCCCTTAAATCCCCCTTCTAAAGGATGCATTTGGATCTTGGTGATCATTGAGGTATTTACCAAGTAGGTGGAAGTTGTGGCCGTGAAGAAAACAATGGGTAGCTCAGTGGCTAATTTTCTGAAGGAAAATATAAAATGTCATTTTAGGGTACCAAGCAGATTCATTTCTAATTAGGGTACCAAGTTGATTCATTTCTGACAATGGCACACCATTCTTGAATAAGGATGTGCGCCATTTAATAGAATGGTACTCCATAACTCACACCACATCAGCACCCTCTTATCTCAAAGGAAATGGCCAGGTTGAGGCCTTCAACAAAAGATTAATAAAAATATTGGGAAAATGACTAAAGAGAACGGAAAAGGATGGAGAGAGGAATTTACTACAGCTTTGTGGGCTCATAGAACAGCCAAGTCACAAGCTACAGGAGCCTCACCCTTTTCCTTAGTCTATGGCATAATGGCTGTCACCTTAATAGATTTAGTAAGGCCAGTAGTGAAGCTAGCATAGATAGCAGGGATACTTAGAGAAGACTTCTTGGAGATTGTTAAAGAAAAGCGCGATAATGTTGCCTCTTATAACCGCCTTTACCAGGCAAGTATAAAGACAAGACATGAAGGCTAAGTTAAAAAAGGAAAGTTTCAAGTGGGAGAACTTGTTAGGAAAATAGCCCTTCATGTATGAGGTGTGGCTAGAGCTATCAGACATAAGTTTTAGCCAAAATGGGAAGGATCTTACATTGTGGAAGAAGCACACCAGACCAGAAATTATTGGCTAAAAGATCAGGCGATGAGAAAGGCATATAGCTCCATTAGCGAAGCTTACCTTAAGATGTACTATGCTTAATTTTGTAACCTGATACTTTCTGTTCCACAATATTTATACTACTATAAATAAGACCCTTTCCATTCAGTTATTTCATATTTAACTGTTCATGATATACATGCAAAGTTTAATATCCTAACTAAATAAAAACATTATAGAGTTCACAATAATTGGGTCTCATATGACCATAAAATATTACAAACTTGGAAATTAAATAATGTCTGTAAGAGCACTAATATTTTCAAGAGAAAAATCTAGATGGCTCAGAGCACCTAGCTTGCCTTCCAACTTTTCAATTTCCTTATACAAAGAATTTTGTTTTGCTGCAACACCTTCTAGCTGAGTTTAAAAGGCAGAACTAGCTTCTTGCTTGGATGACAAATCCTCTTAAAGCTTAGCTATGGATTCCTGGAGCTGGTGATTAAAGTGTTGTGCGCCTCTATGGCCGACTTTGTTTCCTTTGCTTTGTTGATACAAGAGATTCTTTTAGCTCTCAACTGTTAAAACGAGGACAAAGAAGCATGAACAGAAGGCCCTACATTCTTTAGGTCCCACAATGCGACGACACGGCTGTTCAGCCACTTGACATTGAAACCCATGCTCTCAGCATCACTTAGGGTGGAAAAGAACTCATTAAAGGAAAGAGTTAGACTATCCTCTTTACCTTTGGACTGCTGTTGGGATACAACAAACCCAATTTGCTCTAACATAAAGCTCCTAAGAGGTAGTGTTCACTTGTCAGTATCCCCATCATCTCAGAATACTTTAAAAGCAATTTGGAACACACTACTTTCAATAGGGGAGAAAGCAATGAGAATAGTGGATTGGGGTCTACCTCGGTGCTTTCATTTTTTGGGTCTTTAGAAGTGACTTCTATAAAATCCTCTTTCTCTTGGGGATTTTCAGTGTACACTTGATTAGAATTTCCCTTTCTAGCATCAGATTCTACTTCCTCCTTAGAAACCACTTCCTGTACAGATGCATCTTGTGCCAAAGGAGTGGCTTTCGCTTTGGTTTGATTATGAAGAACAACTTCTTTAACCTGTTTAAGGTTAAAAGAGAGAAAGAAGGAAAGAAAGTCACATACGCCATTGCTTAAGAAAAACATTACAAAAGAAATAAGATAAGGAAGGAGGTTACATACTATTGGTTTCTTCATAACTGGAACCTTAACGTTCTTCCCTTTCCTTTTGCTTGCTGAAGTTTTGGCTTTGGTAGAGAGTTTCAAAGTCAAATTACCTTAGAAGATAAATGAATATCCACACGTTTAGATCCACTTTCTCCAAAATTCCTGACATGTTCCTTAATACCAAACTACCATGCATTAAACCTGGGTGAAGGTAATCCACCTCTAGATGGGGAGGCAAAAGGAACTTCAGAACCAGGCACTAACACCTAAATGAGATTCCCACTCTTAAAAGCTAATGATGCTACTGTAGTAGGTGGGAGTGGAGTGGAGAAATGACTTAGTACGCCTTGGTCAAAACCAAATTGGCGGGCAAATCTTTGTGGGTTGTAGGCTTGGGTTTCAAAGTCATCCTAAAAACATGTCTAAAGATAGGAAGTAAAGGCACAAGCAACCAAAGAAAGCTCCTTCTCAAACCAAGGAGCAACTCTATAACAAGAAATAGTTTCATTTTTCAAAGAATGGAACAAAGATGGGAGTCCACCCTCAAGGGAAGAATAAGGTCTAGCTATCTAATTAGTAGGGTCAACCAACACCTTGCAAAGGAAGCTATCAGAAGATACCATAACCTTATTCGATCCCCATAATTATGGTAATCTTTGGGATGATGGAAAACTAGTCTTAAAGGAACTTAAAACTTTGAGGATAGGAGCATAGTTCCTAAAGTGTTCCCACAGCTAGATTTGTAAAAATGCTACAAGTACAAATGTTTCTACTTGGAATCTACCCCAAGAACATTGCAGATTGAGGGTGAAATTATTTAAATGAGAATACAGAGTTCCTAAGAAATAAGTGGCAAGGGGGAAAGAGTGTCATTTGGCCAACTTGACAGCTAAAGGGAAATATCTGCCAAGGATCTTTTCATGGGGATATTTTTTCAAATAAATGGCAGGATAGCAAGAAAGCAATAAAAACCTAGAGTTCATAAAGGCTAGAATTACCTTCTCGCAAAATGAAGTCTGTGCTCTTTTTTAAAGAGTCTAAGCTGGCTTCTTCATCCACGCCATCTGCATGCACCCTCTAGAAGTATCTAATCCATCCCCAAAAATTGGCCCTAGAACCTTTGTCACCACCAACACTAGTGTCTTCTGGCACTTCCTTTGTTGGGGGCTTTCCCTTTCCTCACCGCCTTCAGTACAACTTTACTTCTAGGATTAAAATTATTCACATAATCATCTTCCAAAAATTTGGCATGGGTGCTAACAAACACTTTGTTATCCTTATGATTATAGAATAAATAACTCTTGGTTTCCTTTGAATACCCTAAAAACATGCATACTTCCGTTTTAGCTTCCAAATTTTCAGACTTCCCTTTCAACACATGTGCTGGACATCCCCAAATGTGGAGATATTTCATATAAGGCTTGCGCCCACTCCACAATTCCTTAGGTGTGTTGGGAACAGATTTTGATGGAACTAAATTCAAAATATGCATAGTAGTTTTTAGTGCATATCCCCAAAAGGAAATTGGTAAAGTTGAATAACTCATCATGAACCTAACCATTTCCAAAAGAGTCCTATTCCTTCTTTTCGCTACACCATTTTGTTGGGGAGTTCCAGGTGTAGCCAATTGGGAGACAATCCCATTTTGAATTAGGTAAGCCATGAAGTCCCTAAGAAGGTATTCGCCACCTCGATCAGATCGAATGGCCTTTATGCGTTTACCCAATTGATTTTCAACTTCAGCCCTAAACTCTTTGAACTTTTCAAAGGCTTCAGACTTCTGTCTCATTAAGTACACATAACCATATCTTGAGTAATCATCCGTAAAAGTGATGAAATACTCATAACTTCCTTTTGCTTGGGTTGACATAGGACCACATACATCTGTATGAACTAATTCAAGCAACTCTTGGTTTCTTCTACCTTTTGCATTAAAAGGTCGTTTGGTCATTTTACCTTCCAAACAAGATTCACAAACTGGGAATCCATCAAAGACCATGGGCTGTAAAAGTCCATCTTTGATTAGTCTTTGAATCTTATTTGAATTAATATGACCTAAATGCAAGTGCCATAGATATGCATCACTAGTAGAAGGAAACTTTTTCTTTAATGATTTTACATGAGAGCTACTATCTAATTCAGAATTGTATAATTCATGCTTATCAGGAGTTAAAATTTAAAGACCATCCACAATATTGTGAGAACAGATAAACACTTTATCCTTCTTTATTACAACATTGTCTTTAAGGATAACATAATATCCATGTTTACCTAAATAAGTTGCAGAAATTAAATTTCTACGAACATTAGGCACATACAAACAGTCTTCCAATATTAAAACCCTAGACTCAAAACATAAATTAAACACTCTAACAGCTACAACTGGTATTCTGCTCCCATCATCCAAAGTAAGAAACAATTCCCCTTCATTCAGCTTTCTGGTCTCCTGGAACCCCTGCAAAGTATTACAGATATGATTAGTATAACCTGAATCCACACACCAGGAATTCGTGGGATTCTGTACCAAACATATTTCAAGAAGGAATGTACATTTCATACCTTTATTCTTGACAGCCTTGAATATTGGACAATTCCTCTTCCAATGTCCTTTCTCACCACAATGGAAACACTTTCCTTTGGTTTTCTTTCCTTTGTTGGCAACTCCTAAGGAAATTTGTTTACCATCTCTCTTGATGAAGTCCTTCTTCTTCTTCTTCTTCTTTTTACCCTTGCCTTTCGACTTAGGTTGAGAAGTAGAAGCTTTAGCCATATTGGCATAAACACTAGAAGTACCAAGGATGCCTTCGGCCGCTACCAACTCATTCATCAATTCAGACAATGCATAAACCTTTTTTTTCATATTATAGTTAAGTCTGAATTCCTTGAATGATTCTGGTAGTGACTAGAGTATCATATCCACTTGGGATTCTCCATCAATATCGGCACCTAAAACTTCCAATGTATTCAGATTAGAGATAATCCTAAGACAATGCTCCCTCACTGAAGTACCTTTAGCCATTTTGGTATTATAAATTTGCCTTATAGTTTCTTGCCTTGTAGAACGGCCTTGCTCACTAAACATCTTCTTCAGACTTAGCATAATGTCTGAAGCCAATTCTATATCTTGCATTTGATGCTGTAGAACATTTGAAATTGATGCTAGGATATAGCACTTGGCCATCTCATTAGATTTCTGCCAACGATCATATCGCTGTTTTTCCTCAAGAGGAGCATCTAATGATGGAAAGCTAGGACATGGTTGAGTAAGCACATATTTGTGCTCTTCAGTAGTAAGAACAATGTTCAAATTTCTTTTCTAGTCAACATAGTTGGATCCAGTTAGTTTGTTTTGATTAAGAATAGCAATAAGTGGGCTAAATGATGCCATGATTTAAATCTGAAAATAACAAACATGAATATAATAAATAAACTAGACATTATCAATTTAGCATATAAGCATATAATATGGAACCTTAATAAAACCATAAAATAATATATGCAACGACAACCCAATCCATGTCCATAATTCCTTGGTAGCAAGTTTATTATAAACACATTAATTGGTTGAGAAATATTTTCATTATTAATGCCATCATGGTAACTCTTACCAAACAAAAATAATATGCCGTTTTGCCTTTAGCCTTTAAGTAATAATGACATAGCTCCTTTGGGAGGTTAACATTACACTTAGTATAGTGTACACCATTATCTAGAATTTTGTGTAGCCACATTTCATCTCCCTTTATAGTGTTTAAACTTGTAATACCATGGAACAAAACACCCTCTTTTGGGATCGCGAGGCATATACGCCAAGACGAGGTGTTTGTTCACACTACTGTAAATGGGTAAATTCAATCTTGTAGTGCTATGAAGTAAACACCCTCCTTTGGGATCGCGAGGCATATATGCCAAGATGAGGTGTTTACCCACACTACTATGGATCGATAATGGAGGCCGTGAGATCTAACCCTTGTATCTCTCTCCCACTAGATATTTTAAATTAATGGTTTTTAAGATCAAGGACAATAATAATGCTAGACACCAGGAAAACATAATTCTAATCTCATTAGAAATAAATTTCATAATCGTAGCATTAACAAGATAGCATATATATATATATATATCCATTTATTTCTATATAAATTGCAACATATGATACACACTTTAATATATATATATGGATCCCAGACATCAAAGGCATATAAAAATCTGAATGCATACGAACCATATAAATAACATATATATATAAATAAATATATATATATATATATCAAGACAATTATCACATGGATATATAATATATATGGATATCAAGACAAATATCCAAGACAATTATATATATATAATTGTATATAATATATAAAATTATCAATCCTTATATAATATATATTGATGATGCCAAGGTCAACTCAGTAAGCTGCACGGCCTTCACGTACTTCGGACGAACCTGCACAAGTAGAAAGGACCTCGAGGGGAGGCACCGGCATGGTACCGGCCAACGACCCTTCGATGGTTAAGTTAGTATTGTTCACAACTCTAGAGTGCCAGAGTCAGGGTAGAAGCATGCGTACCTCAATTTTGGAGGGCGTGGAAGTATTTATAGTAGTAGCAGGGGCCCTTGGCCAAGGCGTGCTGGAGAAGATATCACTCTTACCGGAATTCCCCCGAGTAGCGTGGAGCGTAAGATACTTCTTGGACAAGCAAGTGTGTTGGGCAAGCCATCCCTCTGGGAGCGATCGTGCCGCACACGACACCTGACCAAGTAGTGGCGTACGCGACAAGACTCATATTCTTAGGGAAGCGTGCGTGGCAAGATAGGCCCTAGGTGCCCCAACCCTTCAAGGTCGACGGTCTCTCCCGTCACCCCATTCAAGGGTTGTGTCGTTAGGGCCTAGTGTCCGTCATCATCCCTCGCATCGTTACCCCGCGCAGGGTGCCGACGTCTAGTGGGAGTTTTATCCCTATCAGGTGCCCCCTCAGCCCATCAGCCCATGAACACAAAGGAGACGGACTAATGGGATGACGGTGCTCACACAATGAAAGAGCTGAATAGATAGGCTGTCATTCAGTAATTAATGCTGGACATTTATTGCGGGGCACGCGTTGTCGACTTAATGTCCGTGTGCGAAGAACGAGGCGTCTCCTCGCCTTCTGTGCTACCCTTCATATATAAACTTCTCTTCTTTCCCGTCATTTTTCACTTTTTATCGAAACCAAGAGATCAGAGCGCGTCCGTTTACCTAGCAAGAAGAGAACTTAATCCGTCAACCTATTCGTCCATCATGTCCTCGCAAGCGTCTGTAACACCCTTCAACAACGAAAACAACCGGTAAGTATTTATCATTGTTTCGTTCACTTTTACTACCGTCAGGTTTCTCTAGGACAGTTGAACTTAGGGTTTTCCGTCATATGTAGGTATTAAATGTCTAGCACGTCCAGTAATCAATCGTTTGTCCGCGAGGGAGTGGGCTACGATGAAGTTAACCCGTCGGGTCCAAAGGATCCTACAACTTCAAGTGGAGAAAGCTCATCTGCCTCCTCCTCTTCTTCGAGTAGTGGTAGGACAGAGAGTAATCTTAGTGACGGGCTAGGGGAAGATGAACAACAAATCCAATCCGTCATAGGCACAGATGGGATGAGGAAGTTCGTCATGCTCTCGCTATGGACGGTAAATGATTTTACGTCCACCATAAAGGAGTCACACTTCAAAACCCTTAGGAGTAAGTACCAGATACCCGTCAACATACCCATCCGTCTACCCCGCCCAGGAGAGAAGTGTTATTACCACGGGGTTAAGGGTGTCGGGATCTAGGAGCAAATGCTCAAGGCGGGGTTGAGATTTCCCTTGACTCAGTTGCACCGTCACCTCCTTCACTACTTAGGGTTGTCCGTCAACCAGGTTTCTCCAAATGCCTGGAGGGTTTTCCTTGGGGTGGAGGTATTGTATGGGTCAATGACCAAAGGGGGGAAAAGGTTAACAGTGGAGGAGTTCTTCTACTGCTACCGTCCGGTAGAGATTGTAAAATCACGAGGGATGTACAGCTTTGTTGCTAGGAGTCCGTTGCTGAGGTTAGTTAGTGATACTCCAGATTCCAATAGGGACTGGAAGTCTAGGTATTTTTTTATGGACGAGGATGAGTGGATGTGTCATCCAGGTGAGACTGAATTTATGCCCGTCGACACAACATGGGTTGTTTTACCCCGTCTGGTAGGCTTCCGTTCACATTCCTTCTCCCCTTCTTTTTTTGTAAGCACTGTCGATTTCTGACCGTCCACTTTTGTAGCCCAGGACCGTCCACAAGTTTCTCTCGAACAATGGAGTTTTTTGGAGAAGATTTTCCAAAAAAGTGAGTTGACGGAGAGATCTTGGGCCACGTTGGTGACGTTGAAAACAATTTGTTGGCATTGTGATGGGCCTGAACCGTCCGAGGAGGTACTGAAGTACGAGACACAAGTCCGAGCACGTAAGTCCGTTCTCTTGAATTTCAAGTTTCTTTCTGTCATCAGCTCACGTACCGTCTACTTTTGCAGAAATGGAAGAAGCGAAGAGGAGGGCGTTCATCAGACAACAGGCTGCTGCAAAGAAGAAAGAGGCCCAGGCCGGCGTGACGGGTGTGCCCAAGCCGCCCGTACAAAAAAGAAAGCCCGGTCAGGAGGGAGACCGTCTCCCCCATCGCCCTAACGACACAACCCTTGAATGGGGTGACGGGAGAGACCGTCGACCTTGAAGGGTTGGGGCACTCAGGGCCTATCTTGCCACGCACGCTTCCCTAAGAATATGAGTCTTGTCACGTACGCCACTATTTGGACAGTTGTTGTGCGCGGCACGATCGCTCCCAAAGGGATGGCTTGCCCAACACACTTGCTTGTCCAAGAAGTATCTTACGCTCCCGCTACTCGGGGGCAATTCCGATAAGAGTGATATCTTCTCCAGCACGCCTTGGCCAACGGCCCCTGCTACTACTATAAATACTTCCACGCCCTCCAAAATTGAGGTACACATGCTTCTATCCCGACTCTGGCACTCTAGAGTTGTGAGCAATACTAACTTAACCATCGGAGGGTCGTTGGCCGGTACCACGCCGATGCCTCCCCTCGAGGTTCTTTCTACTTGTGTAGGTTCGTCCGAAGTACGTGAAGGCCGTGCAACTTACTGAGTTGACCTTGGCATCATCAGTTGGCACCGTCTGTGGGAATTTTATCCCTATCATATATAATTATCAATCCGTATATATAATATACGGATTCAATAAAGCAATGCATATGTTGCCAAAGCAGTACAACAACTAAATTCACGCTTATGAAGCAATGCATATATAACCGTCCTTTAATATAATGGAAATATACCACACCATTTCCTTGGTGCAGCAAAGCCATGCAAAACAAAAGACCGTGCAGTGCAAGAATCCCAAGTGGCGCAAGCCTTATATATTACATGGATTGTCAATTCATAAGCCTTGTAATAGCCAAGCGGTTCAATGGCTTCAATGCTTATATAAAATTTACATGTAAAACTTCTTTTATAGCCAAGCGGTGCAATAACTTCTTGCACGCACATGGAGGTTATGAATCTATACCGTGTCTTGGCAATCTTCCAATTTTCTTTTACTCTAAAATCCAATCACATGCTATACAATCATGAGATGAAAACTTGGCTCTGATACCAATTGTAAGAAAATCTGGTTTTGTATCTCATACAAAACACACAGCGGAATCAATAAAAATGGATTTATTTTATTCATGATTGATAACATGCACTATATAAATTTCAGAATTTAAGAACGAGATTGCGTACCTTGGTGTGGTGAAATTCAAAACAAAAGATTAGAAATACTTGGGAATACTTTTAATCTTCACTCCAATTCCACGTTACGCCCAAGAAGTGCCGTCTTTCAATCAGTTTCTAAGGGAGAATAATTGAGTGGCTTCACTCGCACATACACACCACTTCACAATGATGTCTCTTTTTTATTTTTATAAAAAATTCTGTATGTTTTTCCCTTTTATAACTAACAGATTATCTAATTGGGCTGACCTATTGGGCCTTTCCAATTGGGCTTTAGTGTGTAGCTTGGAGTGGGACCAAAAGGGACCAATAAGACACTAGCTCCAATGGGCCTTGGGCTTTTCTATTAACTCTTGATAAGCCCAAAGTTGTCATTAATTATATTTAATACCATTTATAAATATAATTGCACTCTAGGCCTTATTAATAAATTATATCCCAAGACTTTATTATACATACAACCCATTCATAAAATATTCGTAGTAATACAAAGTCATGAAAGTAGACTTTCACTTTAAAAATTACTACATCTTAATCCTTGAGTACCCGGTTTAATTCTTTTAAGTTATTCATCATATATTTATGAAATCCAATTCCTTAAATATATACTTTAGTGTATTCTTACTAAAGTGGTTAGGCCTAACACTCTGAATAACCAAAACCATTAAATTTATCTCAAGGGAATATTTTATATCTCCGTTAAGAGATTATGAATTCTATCTTGAGAATATATGTTCCATCAACACTAAATATGGCTACCCAACATATTGAGGTTTTGATCGTAACTTTAGATCTCACTCCTGATATATCAAAGCAACCTACACTTCATGATCAGGTCCATTATTCTCTTAGAATTAAGAGTTCATGCAAATAAAAGTCGTGAGATTTCTTATTCATTTGACAGTCTTTAGAAGAAGAATAAATCTCACAGCGATCCAGTTCAATATGTCTTAACTCTTAAAACATATCAACATATCAACTTGAAGTCTCCACTTCCATGATCAAGACAAATCATCTTAGTTGATGTGTTATAGTCTTTGTAGATAAAATGCCCAATTTCATCACCGACTACGAACTATAATTCTAAGTTTATAAAGAACTTATGATCTATATCTTCCGTGACTAAATCACATAAATCACATACTATGCATCTCATGGACTATACGATAATGTCTAAATATTCATGTTACCACTATTGTAGATAATAATAAAAGAACTTTATTAATTATAACATTAAGTCATACATAATGTCATACATAGCATCATACAATAGGATTTAAAGGTATATATCTTAACAGGTTTTTCTTAATAGAAGAAGGAAAAAGTGTGGAAGCAAAAGGAATGAAGAATAAAGGAAGATTTCTTTCCTTTTTAATCATAAATTGGAGTCAAGTGAAGAGACACGACATTTATGAAGAGTAATGTCTGTTTACCAAGCGTAGGAAATGAAGCAAAGCCAAAAAGCTAGAAATACTCGTGAATGCCACGTGTCCCAGCTTTAAATGTCACAAGGCATAATAACGCAAGCATTGAACAACATGTTCAATGCTTCTTCACTTGATTCTTGAACAGATTTACATGGCTTTAACTCTTGACTTGAACAACATGTTTCTTGAAGACTTAAACCATCTTAGACTTACCCAATTACAAGTAAAGTGCGTTTTGTCAAAGGATTAGTCAATTATAAATAACATATATTCTTAACATGATTCACATATGTCCTAACAATTCTTTCTTTAATAATTTTGCCATAAACTTCGGTCATTCTTTGCCCGTATCTGTGGCTACGCTCTTGGACTTCTTCCCTCTTTTCATCCAATCCTTCTAGGTCCTCGTACCTTTCTAACATAAAGAACTCCTTCTCCTTTTCTTTCTTTCGCATCTACATAACCCTCAGGGTTAGTATCATTACCTCTACAGGGCTCGCAACTTCTGTCCCATATACTAAGTAGAAAGGGGAGAATCTCATGGCAGATTTGGGTAAGCTTTGATAAGCACATAGTGCGATTGACAGATGTGTTACCCAGCCTCCACTATACTCTTGACTCATTTTACTGATGATCTTAATGAGAGTTTTGTTATCTTTATGACACAAGGCATAATAACACAAGCTAGAATTTAGCATTTGTACTAACAAACACTTTATTATCTTTATGACTATAGAATAAACCTCCAACAGTTCCTTTTGGATACCCCACAAAGAAAACCATTTATGTTTTAGACTGTAAATTGTCAGTATTTCCTTTTACAACATGTGCTGGACAACCCCAAATATGGAGATGTCTCATACTAGGCTTACGTCCATTCCACAACTCTATAGGCGTTTTAGGAACAGACTTCGAAGGTACTAAATTCAGAAGATACACTGCAGTATTTAAGGCGTATCCCCAAAAGGAAGTTAGTAGAGTCGAATAACTCATCATGGACCTAACCATATCTAAAAGAGTCCTATTCCTTCTTTCAACTACACCATTTTGTTGTGGAGTTCTAGGTGTAGTCAATTGAGATATAATCTCATTTTCAGTTAAGTAATCCTTAAAATCCCCAAGAAGGTATTCGCCACTACGATCAGATTCAATGGCCTTTATGCGTTACCCAATTGATTCTCAACTTCAGCCCTAAACTCTTTGAAATTTTCAAAGGCTTCGGACTTCCATTTCATTAGGTACACATAACCAAATCTAGAGAAATCATCAGTGAAAGTAATGAAATACTCATAACCACCTCTTGCTTGGATTGACATAGGACCACATACATCTGAATGTACTAGTTCTAGCAACTCTTGGGCTCTTCTACCTTTTGCATTAAAAGGTCGTTTTGTCATTTTACCTTCCAAACAAGATTCACAAACTGGTAATTCATCAAAATCTAATGGTTCTAAGAGTCCATCTTTGATCAGTCTTTGAATCCTATTTGAATTAATATGACCCAAACGCAAGTTCCAATGATATGCATCACTAGTAGAAGGAAACTTTCTCTTTAATGATTTTTCATGTAAGTCATTATCTAATTCAGAATTATATAATTCATACTTATCAGGAGTTAAAATATAAAGACCATCCACAATATTGCCAGAACAGATAAATACTTTACCCTTCTTTATTACAATATTGTCTTTAAGGATAACACAATATCCATTTTTACCCAAATAAGTTGCAGAAATTAAATTCCTACGAACATTAGGTACATACAGACAGACATCTAATATTAAAACCCTTGACTCAAAACATAAATTATAAACACCAACAGCTACAACTGGAATCCTACTCCCATCAGCCAAAGTAAGAAACAACTCCCCTTCTTTAAGCCTTCTGGTCTCCTAGAACTCTTGCAAGGAATTGCAGATTTGATTAGTACAGCCTGAATCCACACACCAGGAATCCGTGGGATTTTGTACTAAACATATTTCAAGAAGGAATGAAATTTTCATAGCCTTATTGGCATCTTTAAACTTTGGACAATTCCTCTTCCAATGTCTTTTCTCACCACAATGGAAACATTTTCCTTTCAACTTCTTTCCTTTGTCGACAACTCCTAAGGCAATTTGTTTACCCTCTTGCTTAGTGAAGTCCTTCTTCTTCTTCTTCTTACCCTTGCCTTTCGACTTAGGTTGAGAAATAGAAGCTTCACCCACATTGGCTTCAACACTAGAAGTACCAAGGATGCCTTCCGCCGCTACCAACTCATTCATTAATTCAGACAAAGAATAAATCTTTTTGTTCATGTTATAGTTAAGTCTGAATTCCTTGAATGATTCCGGTAGTGATTGGAGTATCATATCCACTTGGGATTCTCCATCAATATCGGCACCTAAAACCTCTAATGTATTTAGATTATAGATCATTGTAAGACAATGCTCTCTCACTGAACTACCTTCAGCCATTTTGGTATTATAAATTTGCCTCATGGTTTCTTGCCTTGCAAAACGGCCTTGCTCACTAAACATCTCCTTTAGACTTAGCATAATGTCTGAAGTTAGTTCTACATCCTGCATTTGATGCTGTAGAACATTTGAGATAGACACTAGGTTATAGCACTTGGCCATTTCATTAGATTTTTGCCAACGATCATCTCTTTGTTTTTCCTCAAGAGGAGCATCTAATGAAGGAAAGCTAGGACGTGGTTGAGTAAGCACATATTTGTGCTCTTCAACTGTGAGAACTATGTCCAAGTTTCTTTTGCAGTCAACATAATCAAATCCAGTCAGTTTGTTTTGATTAAGAATGGTAACAAGTAGGCTAAATGATGCCATTTTCAAATCTGAAAATAATAAACATAAGTATTATAAGTAAACTGGACATTATCAATTTAGCATATAAACATATAGTATGGAACCTTAATAAAACCATAATATAATATATGCAATGATAACCCAATCTCATACTCAATATCCCTCAACATAAAGTGAACATTAAATACTATGATTGATTGCGAACTATTCTCATTATTAGTGCTATCATGATAACTCTTATCAAACACTTAATAATATGCCGTTATACATTTGGCCTCTAAATGATTATAGCAAGAACTCAGCATAGAGGATACTATAATATTTAGTCTAGTGTATACCATTGTCTAGAATCATGTGTAGCCACATTTCATCCCCTTAACAGGCTTGTCATGTAATACCATGATACAAAACACCCTCCGCATGGAATGCAAAGCTCGAAGCTAAGACAAGGTGTTTGATCAAACCACTATAAACCAAGAAATTCAATCTTGTAGGACTATGAAATACATACTCTCCGCATGGAATGCAAAGCTCGAAGCTAAGACAAAATATATATTTCATACTACTATGAACCAAAAATAGAGGCCGCGAAATCCAACCCTTGTATCTCTCTCCCATTAGACATTTTAAATTAAAGGTTTTTATTTTAAACATGCATAAACTAATTATACACAGCCTTGCACTTTATACATTAGAAAACATTTTGAATAAACTTCAAAAATCCCTTCAAATGCATTTTTGCAAGAATACCGCGACTAAGCACAAAATTTAGACAGAAACTTTCACTACTGTCTTGCGGTTATCCCGCGACTAAGCGCTTTCCGTGAAAACAAATTAAGAAAAAAATTGAAAACACAAAAATCAGACAGAAACTTTCGCTACTGTCTCGCGACTGTTTCGCGAGTAAAGCTTACCTGCGAGAAACCCGTGTTTTTAGTTTTTCCAGAATAGTTGCAAACAGTTTTCAACGATTTTTCATGAACAAACATTTACCATATGAACATGATATGCAGAATTTGATATCAAAATTGAAATCTATTGACGTTATAGCCTTAAAGAACAATTTAACATACTTAAATTCAAATTTAAACAACATCATAACGTCAATATCGGTTTTTATCAAATCATAGTTTCAACAACCATGCAGAAAATTAAATACCTATAAAATCTCTAATTCCAAAACTCATAAAATATGTTATACAGATTAGAAATGAAAACCTGGCTCGGATACCAATTGTAGGAAAATACCATGCTTGTATCGCATACAAAACATATGCAGCGAAAAAATTAACGGATCTACTTCATTCACAATTGATAACATGTGCTGTGTAAATTTCAGAATATATGAACAAGAGAGTGTACCTTGGTATGATGAATTTCAAAAATGAATAAAGAAAAGCACTTGGAAACACTTTTGATCTTCACTCCAATTCCACTTGAAGCCCAAGATGTGTGGTCTCTCAATCAGTTCTATGTGTTTGTTCTAGAGAGAATATGAAGGAGTCTCTCTTTTACGTCTATGACATACAAACCATTTCATTCTTATATAAAATTCTGTATGTTTCTCTCCACATAACTGATTATCTAATTGGGCTAGCCTTTTGGGCCTTCCCAATTGGGCTTTAGTGTGTTGCTTGAAGTGGGACCAAAAGGAAATAAATAAGATACTAGCTCCAATGGGCCTTGGGCTTTTCTGTCAACTCTTGACAAGTCCAAAGTTACCATTAATTATATTTAATACCACTATATAAATATAATTACACTCTAGGCCTTATTAATAAATTATATCCCAAGACTTTATTATACACGCAACCCCTTCATAAAATATTCGTAGTAATACAAAGTCGTGAATATAAACTGTCACTTTGTAAATTACTACATCTTAATCCTTGAGTACCCGGTTTAATCTTTTTAAGTTATTCATCATATATTTATGAAATATAATTTCATAAATATATACTTTAGTTTTACTAAAGTGGTTAGGCCTAACTCTCTGAATAACTGAACCCATTAAACTTATCTCAAGGGAATATTTTATATCTCCGCTAAGAGACTATGAATTCTATCTTGAGAATATATGTTCCATCAACACCAAATGTAGTTGCCCAACATACTGAGGTTTTGACCGTTTAGATCTCACTCCTGATATATCAAAGCAACCTACATTTCATGATCAGATCCATTATTCTCTCAGGATTAAGAGTTCATGTGAATAAAAGTTGTGAGATTTATTATTCAATTGACAGTTGTTAGGAGAATAATAAATCTCATAGCGGTCCAGTTCAATATGTCTTAAGTCTTAAAACATATCAACATATCAACTAGAAGTCTCCACTTCCATGATCAAGACAAATCATCTTAGTTAATATGTTATAGTCTTCGCAGATGAAATGCCTAATTTCATCACCGACAATGAACTTGTGATTTATATCTTTTATGACTTTTCACATAAATCACATACTATGCATCTCATGGACTATATGATAATATCCGAATATTCATGTTACCATTATTTTAGATAAGAAAAATCAACTTTATTAAACACAATATTAAGTCATACATCATTTCTCACATAATGTCATACATAATATCATACATAGCATCATACAATAGAATTTAAGGGCACTTATCCCAACATGTTTTTCTCTCCTCTAGCATAGTATAGTACAATAGTTGTATTAGGGTTTGACACCTATCTTAATGTACCTCACAACATTCCTTGTACTATAAGAGGAACATGTTGCTGAACAATTAGGGTAAGAACCTAGAGAAAACAAGAGAAAGAGCAGAAAGTTTATGTAGGAAAGTGATGTATAGAAAAGGCTTTTTTGGGAAGAACATCACTACTATAAAAGGCTTTCACTTTCATATAATAGAGATCTCAAAAAGAGTGAGGGACATTCTCCCCTTGCTCACTTGTGGTTTTTCATCCCTTCCAAAGGGTTTCCACGTATTTTTCCATGCCTTCTTTACTTTCCATGTTATGCTTTCCATTTCTCCTGACGTTAAAGTGTTAAGGCTTCCTTTTTTATTATTTTTTAAGCTTTTTCACTTAATTGTGCTATTAGATGTGTCACCCATTCTCTCACATAGTTCTACGTTATAGCACACAAAACATTATTCTCACCGACTTTCACGGTGAGAATATTGCATAAAGATACCACATTTTCATGGTGAAAATTCTGCAAAGTTTCACGTTTGGTGTGATACGGCACACCGGCAGGGTTTCATCCATGTGTATATAGCATGCATCGATATACTCGCACTAAGGCATGTTGAGACTCCTTGAAGTATCAAACATATGAAGCATGTTGCATACACGGGGAAATTGATGTCACTAGCTAACATGAATAGGGGCAATCACAAACGTGGTAGGTCATATACCTAATAAAGCATGAATATGCACTTGCAACAAAAGCCTTGAATGCATACCCACATTCCAAGGTTAAGAGCATCCATGATTAGGGAGGGGTTACCTCCTTAACCACATATGTCCATCATCCGAAGTGCATGACTACCTTTAACAGCATACATAACATGCACCATATATATACACAGCTGAAAAGTAGACAAATTTGCACCTTAAGGGTATGGCACAAGCCAGGTACAAGAAAGGAAACCCTAGTCTACAGAAGCTAAAGACATGGTTCTAAATGGGAAAGCTAGGAAAGAAGGGACCTCACGGAGGGGCTATACCCCTAATCTATTGATCATTTCCCTTTTCCTTGCATTTAGAAGTTGTGCACGTGCTCCACCCATCACATGCAATAAACAAAGAACACAAATCCAACAGACAAGCAAAGAGACAACAAACAAAGATGGAAAGCAAATAGCATGCAAAAAAAAGCAAGCAAACAAAGGAAAAGGAGCATGCTAGCAAACAAAGACACAAAAGGAGTAAACAAAAAACAAAGGAAGCATGCTATTAAACTAACAAACAAAGGGAAAAATGGGTCCTCAAGGGACAAATGTGGTTTTGGATTTGGTGTCCATAGATCCATTAAATTGGACTACGGATGACACATGTACCGACAAGAAAAGATCTTAAATAAAGGACTTGGGATTTCTTGTATAAAGACGAGTGTGAACTTGCACGAAATCAATGGTAGGAGTAGTGCTTGATGACACAAACGAGCAAGCAAAGACACGTGCATGAACAAGACAAACATATATGCAAAGACGCAATTAAAGCAAGGAGTTCATCACACAAGATGGCATAAAGCAAACAAGGCAAAAATCACAAGGAGGAAAAGCATGTTATCACACATACAAGGATGCAACCAAACATGATAAGAAAGGCATGAAAAGACACAAATATATACTAAAAAGGGGGAACAAAGTATGTGAACCAAGGTAAAGATGCAAGAAACTAGATCTTGGCATACAAGCATGGATATCAAGATGGATACATGGGTATAAGCATGGAACATCTGTAACACCCCAAACCCATACCAAGGATTTGGATGCATAACCTGTCTTAGAAATAATCAACAATAATATAATGGAACAGAGCGTAATAATTATCCTCAAATAAACATCTATCCATCATCATATTTCCTTAAACATTCGTAAAACACAAAATCCTCCACAATAAAGTCTATAAATACAATCTCAAAATAGTTCCACAATGTTAAACTCATTGCCCTGAAGAAATTTTATTAAAACAATTCACCAACTAACATAGCTCCAAACGAAGTCATCAATCTAAGGCTCCACTGATCTACCACCAAAAGACACTCCATATCTCTAATTTGAAAGGGTGAAAAAAAGGGGTGAGCTAGTGGCTCAATAAGAGACTACATAACATGAGGATGTCTTCCAAAACAAAACATTAGTATCATTGACAAAATATAGTCTTCACGATACATTTACAGATAGTTTAAACAGTAATATAATATATTCTATAAAACTGTTAAAATAAAACATTTCACTATAACGCTGTAATCATTAATAAAATAATAACCACGTTAATATGCCAATATGCACCAAATAGGTGGAAACAAATTATTATGAAAAATAAACAATTTTCCCGCTTACACAGATCAGTAGCAATAAAACAGTGGTTCAATATGGAAAATATTAGTCAAACACAGACAAAAGCTGCTAAACACTCGGTGGGTGATTCCCATGGGAACAATAACACTAACCTCAAAGAGGCAACACTAGCTCCAAAGAGCAACAATAACACTGCACCACACCACACTAACACTACTTCGGCCGAAGACCAACACTTAACCCTGTGTTGGCAAAGGTTGCAGACTGTCTAGTTGACCGTTTGAAACATTCTTGACATATATATATTCATAATAATATACAATAAATAATAAAATTTGAGTATGTATAAAGCACTAACAATGGTATAAGTTTTTGAACTTCACTTTTGCAATTATGTATATATATATATAAATATATTTTTACCACAAATGTATATATATATGTATATATATATATATATATATATACGTCTTGAGAGACTTCATGTGCTGTAGTCTACTTACCTCTAGTTGCTAACCCAAGCTTCACTTTAATCGCACGAAACGACATCAACTAGAACCTAAATAAAAAATTAAATAACTCAATGAGGGCAGATTTTGAATAATCACAAAGTCCTTTGATAAAACAATTCCTCAACCACTAAGAAGATTGGCAAAATTAAAATTTAACATCTCCTTCTAATAAACCCCCACCTATTCTAGATTATAAATGCAAAGTATACCCTAAACTAACACCTAATATACCTATATATATATATATATATATATATATAAAAGAACACGTAATCCACCTGATGAAAACCACCCAAAGACATCTAATATCACAATTCTCCTTTTCGGCCAACAACGTGAATGTGAAAGTCAAGCAGAAACCCAATTCGGCATCAATACAATTGATATTCTACTCCTATGCACTAATATTACAATTCTAAAAAAAAAACTCTGGACCAGCAAGAATACGAAAGTTCCCTTAAACAACAAAAGTGACCGGCGAAAAACAATGGCTTGCAAAGATTAATGTTTTACCTCAAGTGAAAAATAGAGTTGCTGGCTACCTTAAGTAGTGCACAGCCTCCAATCCTTTCAAATGAGAAACCCTAACTCTAGTCTTAATATTTATACGCTAATTACTGCTTCTTTTTATTTATTTATTTTTTTTATTTATTTATTTATTTATTTATTTATTTTTTCACTCTTGCCTTTCACATAGGAAACCCTAACTTTCAGCTTTACACATTAAAATTGTTCCCTACATTGGCTGAAATTTTAAATTAGAATACACCACAAAATAACCACTTACGTTACCCCTTATTATTATTATTATTATTATTATTATTATTGAAGAAATCATAATATAAAATAATTATCTCCTCTAAAATAAATTAAGCAATTTATCAAATCCACTCTCTAGAAGCAATTAAATTAAATTTTAAGTGAGACGGGTAATAAGTACTTATGGTATACAGGTAATAAGTTTTTTCAACCATGGTTAATTGTTCTTCTTCACTTGGCCTATTCATCATCTGTGCAGCCTTGGACCTCTACTTGGTAATGAAGGTAGAGAAGGATTCTTTCGGCTCTTGCTTCATGGTTTCCAAGCCTTTCCTTGTCACATCCACCTCTATGTTTTACTCGTGTTGATTGTGAGCACGGTAGATGTCCTCTCAACTCCTTGTTCTAGCATCATCTAGGTTGAGGAACCACTTAAGAGCGGCCCCCGTCAGGGAGTTTTGGAACATTTGAGCAAGTAGTTTTTCAGTTGCCCCCAAGGGCTGTATGACCCTCATATACATCTTCAAATGGGACTTTAGGCAGCCAATTCTGTCGAACTTGTCCAAGGTTGGCATCTTGAACTTGGGAGACAATCTCACATTAGGGAAAAGTGAGAGTGATTGGTAGCTCATGAGGTTTTCCATCTTGTGAGCTCTCTTGATTATCTCTTCCATCATGTTTATCCTCTCATTGATTTTCTTCTCACCCTCCATGGTTGGGGAATTATGGTCGGTCTTGTTCTCCTTTTGGCCACTTCTCAGGCTCTAAAATTGTTGTACCATAAGGTTGATGTCCTCCCTCAGCTGGATTTAACTAGCTACCATAATGTTTAGTAGCTCTTAAGTGTTCATGGGTTTAGTAGCTACCATAATGTTTAGTAGCTACCATAATATATACTTAAGTCTTACTAAAGTGGTTAGGCCTGACTCTCTGAATAAGTGAACCCATTAAACTTATCTCAAGGGAATATTTTATATCTCCGTTAAGAGACTATGAATTCCATCTTAAGAATATATGTTCCATCAACACTAAATGCGGCTGCCTAACATACTGAGGTTTTGACTGTTACTTTAGATCTCACTCCTGATATATCAAAGCAACCTACATTTCATGATCAGCTCCATTATTCTCTCAGGATTAAGAGTTCATGTGAATAGAAGTCATGAGATTTATTATTCATTTGACAGTCATTAGGAGAATAATAAATCTCTCAGGTCAATATGTCTTAACTCTTAAAACATATCAACTAGAAGTCTCCCCTTCCATGATCAAGACAAATCATCTTAGTTAATATGTTATAGTCTTCGCAGATGAAATGCCCAATTTCATCACCGACTACAAATCAAAATTCTGAGTTTACAAAGAACTTGTGATCTATATCTTCTGTGACTAAATCACATAAATCACATACTATGCATCTCATAGACTATTTGAAATTGTTTAAATATTCATGCTACCATTATTTTAGATAATAACAAAACAGCTTTATTAATCATAATATTAAGTCATACATTATTTATTACATAATGTCATACATAGTATCGTACATGGCATCATACAATAGGATTTAAGGACACTAATCCTAACAATCTCCCATTAGCCCTAAAGACTATTGTGCACTAATCTAACTCCCATTCCCTCCAAATGTGACTCAACGTTTCTTTGAGGCAAGGATTTTGTAAAGGGGTCTGCTAGATTATTGGCACTTTCAATCTTTGCTACCACCACATCTCCATGAGCAACAATGTCTTGAATGATGTGGTACTTTCTCTCAATTCGCTTTCCTTTCTTGTGATTCCTTAGATCTTTGGATTGTGCAACCGTTCCACTATTGTCGCAAAACAATGTGATAGGAACTTGCTCCATTCTCACTACACCAAGATCAATAAGGAATTTCTTGAGCCATACAGCTTCTTTTGCTGCATCATAAGCACTAACATATTCTGCTTCCATGGTGGAGTCCGCAATACAAGATTGCTTAACACTCCTCTAACTTATGGCTCTACCTCCCAAGGTGAATACACATCCTGACGTGGACTTTCTGAAATCTAGATCCGATTGAAATTCTAAATCTGTATAGCCAATAGGAATCAAATCCTCACAACGGTAAACAAGCATATAATCTCTCATTCTCCGTAGATACTTGAGAATATGCTTTACAGCTTGCCAATGTTGTGGTCCTGGATTTGATTGATATCAGCTAACCATGCCAATTGAAAAATAGATATCTGGTCTAGTACAAAGCATGGCATACATAATATTGAGCAAACAAGTACTTATGGTATACAGGTAATAAGTTTTTTTCAACCATGGTTAATTGTTCTTCTTCACTTGGCCTATTCATCATCTGTGCAGCCTTGGACCTCTACTTGGTAATGAAGGTAGAGAAGGATTCTTTCGGCTCTTGCTTCATGGTTTCCAAGCCTTTCCTTGTCACATCCACCTCTATGTTTTACTCGTGTTGATTGTGAACACGGTAGATGTCCTCTAAACTCCTTGTTCTAGCATCATCTAGGTTGAGGAACCACTTAAGAGCGGCCCCCGTCAGGGAGTTTTGGAACATTTGAGCAAGTAGTTTTTCAGTTGCCCCCAAGGGCTGTATGGCCCTCATATACATCTTCAAATGGGACTTTAGGCAGCCAATTCTGTCGAACTTGTCCAAGGTTGGCATCTTGAACTTGGGAGACAATCTCACATTAGGGAAAAGTGAGAGTGATTGGTAGCTCATGAGGTTTTCCATCTTGTGAGCTCTCTTGATTATCTCTTCCATCATGTTTATCCTCTCATTGATTTTCTTCTCACCCTCCATGGTTGGGGAATTATGGTCGGTCTTGTTCTCCTTTTGGCCACTTCTCAGGCTCTAAAATTGTTGTACCATAAGGTTGATGTCCTCCCTCAGCTGGATTTAACTAGCTACCATAATGTTTAGTAGCTCTTAAGTGTTCATGGGTTCTTCATTGTTCGGATGTTCCCCCTCTTCCACCATAGTGATAGAGTCTTCAGACTTTTTATGGCTTGGACTGTCTTGTAGGTCGAATACGGGATTATGATGTTGCAGTGGTGGAATGTCGTCTATGCTCACGGGCTTTAATACCATGATGGGGGTGATGGGCTTGGAATTGGAACTACGAGCTTAAGTGTTGGTCTTGGGTTCTCTTTGGAGTCTTCCCTCTGATCTTGACCAAATTCTCCCTTAAGAAAAGGCTCGGTTAGGTCAATTAAAGCTAGGTCCCCATCTACATCAATCAACCAACCAAACAAACACACACAACATGTAATGCAATTTTAACATGGATGGGCCTAAGGGTGGGTTCTAAGTCATTGCATTGTAGGGTGGGTTTGTTATTTCATTGTTTCCCATAGCTAGAAGCTCCCAACTTGTAATGTAATGAATATTGCATTGGTCCAAACGGCATGGTTTATCCTTTATAGTCAACAAGAAATGATCTAGTGACTTTGGGCTATGAGTTAGTGAGTTCACCACTAGGTACCCAAATCTAATGAAGACCGGTGATCCATGGTTACTACCACCATATGTTAAGATGGGTGCATACATATTTGTTATTTTAATGGCACACACTATGATAGTTAGGGAAAACTCTTAACAATCAACATGGCAACAAAAAAAAAAAAAAAAAAAAACATACAAACATCTCAAGAAATAAATAAACAAACAAACAACAATATCAAGCAAAGTCATGCAAAAGACAAGGGTGTATAGTTGGTCACTTAAAGTCTAACACGAAGCTTAGCCCTCAACATCGCCATCGGAGTTGCCACTGTGAGAGATCGGAAAAGTGGGTGCTTTCAAAAAAGAGATTTGGGTGCTTTTAAGGGCACTTCTCTTTTGGGTAGTAGTCTAGAGTTGCCACTTATTTTTTATACAAAAAAATAAGAAAAAATAATTACAAATTACATGTTCAAAATACTTTGAATGTCACTGATTGAATAAAGAAAAATACAATTTTGGTAAATTAACCTTACAAGGCATTGGTCCTAGTTACAATCTATGCAAAAGAATATAAAACTTTGGTCCTAGTTACAATCTACCAAAATTAAAAGACAAAACACTAATCTAACTATCCAAAAATTCTAAGCTCAGGGGCTAGGATACGGAACGGGAAGGTGTTAGGCACCCATTCCGCCCAGAGAGAGTTTGGTATTTTAGATTCTAATGACCAATATACCCAGTTTGAATGATGTTGAATGATATGTAATAATGCATATGACAAAAACTAATTTAAAGAAATTTGCCTTATGAATAATGTCACTTTTGAAGAAAATTCAGCTCTGTCTTCGAAATTAAAATAATAAGACTTGGTTTGTAAAAAAAAAAAAATCAGATCTATTTTTGTAAAAGGTAAATATGCAAAATTTTCTCAAGAAAAATTAGATCTGTTTTGTGTAAAGTTAAAAAAAAAGAATCAGTTCTATTTTTGTGTGAAGTTAAAAAAAAAAGTAATTTTATCAAGAAAAATTAGATCTATTTTTTATTAAAAAAAAAGATTGTGAAAAGAATCAAATTTGATTTGTGTAAAGTAAAAAATGATTTTATTTGTAAACAATCAAATTTTTTGTTGAACACAAATAAAAAAAAAGACTTTTGAAAGAGGATCCACATTCATGAGACAAATTTATTATGCATGCATCACATTATACAAAAAAAAAAAAAAAAAAAAAAGACTTCAACCTAACTTTTAATCCACTCATCAAAATTTCAAAATTTGCAATTCTATGAAAAAGAAAAATTTTAAGAAAAAAAAATCAAATCTATATTGAATGAAAATACATATCAGTTTTGTATTTAAAATAAAAAATTAGATCTATATTTATTGAAAATACAAATCAGTTTTGAGTTTAAAAAAAATCAGATCTGTATTTAATGATAATACAGATCAGTTTTGTGTTTAGAAAAAATCAGATTTTTATTTAATGAAAATTGATTGGCCAAGAATGTATTGACCCCTTATGATAAATTAACCAATTAATTTAGCCAAGTGAATTCATTAAGTTAATTAACATGCAAATCATGTGGTAGCACAAACAAATCACCAAATAACTAAATATGTAGCAGAAATTAAATGACACGGTGATTTGTTTATAAATGGGGAAAACCAATACGGCAAAAACCCCACTGGGTAATTTTAAGGTTACCACTCTTGAGGATCCATTATTATCACAACAAGCGGTTACAAGTAAAGGAATCCCAGTACCTAATACCAACCTATAGTTGAACCCTTACCCCAATACCCAATTGGACTTGTTCTGTAGTGACAATCTCTCCTTTTGATGCATGGCTCCCAGTACGTGACTAATCAATAGATGTGCGGATCCTAGTACGTGATTTAATCACCAACTTAAGAAGGATGTTAGCTGCAAAGTTCTTCAATTCATCACACAATGAAGATCACGAAGCTCCTTGGTCACAAAACCCAATGCCATACAAACGTAGCAGCTTCTTCAAGAGAAAGGTGAACTAGGGCAAATTTTTCTTTTTATTCTTTTTGCTTTTATTTCTTTGCATATTTTTCTTTTAAGCAAACCATGCATGGGCATATAAGAGAGAGAAAAGAAATACCCAATTATGTTAAGCTTTTTGACATTTCATTTTTGCTATGCTGAAGCATGCAGATGTCATTTTATGATTTGTGGGCAATAGTAGTGAGATGGTAATTTATGCCTTTCTCTTAGGATTTTCTAGTCCTTCCCGTCAAAAAAAGTGATACGAGTGTTAAGTATAAGAGATTACTTAATCTACTCATCACAAATACGAGCCACAAAGCTCACATGCTTAGTTGTGCATAGAGATGCTTATCTAAGCTATGAAAGTTACAAAGTTTATAAAAATTTGTTGCAATAGCCATTCATGGTACACAAGTAATAATGTACACAAGTAATAATGTACACAAGAGGAGCAAAAGAGGATGGATCCTTTGTGCGAACCCTTGAACCTGCGGTGAGGGGGAAGAACTGAAACCGTTCATGTTCGAAAAGAACATAAGGGCTTTGAGAAGATCTCCAAGAGGAGCAAAGGAGGATGGAAACTGATTTTGGTTTTCTGAAGAGATCATATTATTGCTCTGTTGAGTGGCTAACCACTTGTAGCAATTTGGTCAAGTATGTCCAGCTACTCTACAGTGATGATAGAGATGCTACTTCTTCTATTTAGTCTTTTGAGCATTACCCTTCTTAGCCTTAGGGTTCTTATTCTCTTTCTTAACAAGGTTAAGGGTGCTCCTAAGATAGATTTATCCTTGTCTATGTTCTCACTAGCTAACACGTTTTGCACATTATTGTTTTCAGATTCAACATTATTACTAAGAGGAACAAAAATAGTAGTACTTGTAGAAGCAGTACTTGAAGAAGAGAAATTATACCCTAAACCGGTTTGATCTGAAGTAGATTTCTAAAGACTGAGCATCTCATCAAGCTTTGCACTTGAAGTCTTCTCCAACTGAGCTTTGACTTGCAATAGTTTTGCTTTGCTTCAAACTTCTTGGTCCTCTCGGCCAAGAAATTGTTCTCAAATCTTAGTGCTCCAATGGTCTGATTGGCTTCATCATGTTAGGATTAGTGCCCTTAAATCCTATTGTATGATGCTAGATATGCCATTACATATGACATTATGTATGAATTAGTGTTGTAATTAATAAAGTTGTTTTATTAATCATCTAAAATGATGGTAATATGAATATTTGGAGATTATCACATAGTCCATGAGATGCATAGTATGTGATTTATGTGAAAAGTCACAGAAGATTTAAATCACAAGTTCTTTGTAAACTCAGAATTTTAGTTTGTAGTCGGTGATGAAATTGAGCGTTTCATCTGCGAAACTATAACATATCAACTAAGATAATTTGTCTTGATCATGGAAGTGGAGACTTCTAGTTGATGCGTTGATATGTCTTAAGAGTTAAGACATATTGAACTGGACCGCTGTGAGATTTATTATTCTCATAATGACTATCAAATGAATAATAAATCTCACAAATTTTATTTACATGAACTCTTAATCTTGAGAAAATAATGGACCTAATCATGAAGTGTAGGTTGCTTTGATATATCAAGAGTGAGATCTATAGTAACGGTCAATATCTCTGTATGTTGGGCAGCCACATTTAGTATTGATGGAACACATATTCTCAAGATGGAATTCATAGTCTCTTAACGGAGATACAAAATATTCCCTCGACATAAGTTTATTGGGTTTGTTATTCAGAATGTTAGGCCTAATTACTTTAGTAAATAGTTACTAAAGTATATATTTATGAATTTGGATTTCATAAATATATGATGAATAACTTAAAAGATTAAATCGGATACTCAAGGATTAAGATGTAGTAATCTACAAGTGGTAGTCTATAGTAATGACTTTGTATTACTACGAATATTTTATGAATGAATTGCATGTACAATAAAGTATTGGGATATAATTTATTAATAAGGCCTAGAGTGCAATTATATTTATATAGTGGTATTAAATATAATTAATGGTAACTTTGGACTTATCAAAATTTGACAGAAAAGCCTAAGGCCCACTGGAGCTAGTGTCATATTTGTTCCTTTTTGGCCCTACTCCAAGCCACATACTAAAGCCCAATTGGAAAGGCTCAAAAGGCTAGCCCCATTAGAAAATTAGTTATAAGGAGAGAAACATACAAAATTAAAAAGGTACATGAAATGGTTTGTATGTGTGTGTTGGACACTCTCTTATTCTCTCTTGAACAAATACATATAATTGATTGAGAGATCACACTTCTTGGGTGTTGGTGGAATTGGAGTGAAGATTAAAAGTGTTCTCAAGTACTTCTAATCTTTCTTTTGAAATTCACCACTCCAAGGTACACTCTCTTGTTCTTATATTCTTAAACTTACATAGTATATGTTATCAATTGCGAATGAAGTAGATTCGTTAATTTTCTATTGCGTATGTTTTGTATGTCATACAAACATGTATTTTTCCATCACATTAAACTTCGTGGAGATTTCTTCCCGTTCAAGCTCAACATCACTGAGCTTCCTGGTGGCCAACCTATACAACTTCTTATGCTTTTCCGAGACCTTTTATAACTTTGCATAGGCTGTCTTGTTCACCCATCTCCTCAAATTTAGACTCCACCAAGTCTTCTTCTTCATCCACATCTTCAACAATCCCCTCAGTAGGATTTATAGTGGCAGTGAAAGCATTTAGGATTCCATTATCCTCATTATCATAATCATCTTCAAGTTCAGTGCCGCTTAGCGTAGCAGTAAGTGCCTTGCTCTTCCCAATGGTCTTAAGATATGTAAGGCACTCTTGTTTCATGTGATCGAAGCCCTAACACCCAAAGCACTTTGGTCTTGAGGGAATAGTGTACTGATCGCCATCCCTAGCATCCTTCTTTCCTTTGTCCTAGTTTTTGAACTGAAATGAGTTAGACTACTTGCGGTCTTTGTCAAATCCTTTAGCATTGTCGTTCTTCATAAAAATTTTAAATTGCCGAGTGATATAGGATTTAATCTTACAATCTTCATCGTTTGAAGACTCATCAACGTCACTGCTCTTGGTCTTCAATGCCATGCTCTTTCCTTTACTAGATTTCCCTATCCTTGTCAAACCCAACGCAAAGGTTTGCAAATTGCCAACCAACTCTGTCAAAGGAATTTTGTCAATATCCTTCAATTCTTCAATCGCGGTGATCTTGGCATGAATTCTCTCGGGTAGAGATCTAAGCACCTTTCTAAAAATCTTGGGTTTGAGAATGGTTTTCCCAAGATTAAGGCTGAGTTCACTATGTCCTTGAGCTTGGCATAGAACTAACCAAACAACTCATCCTCCTCTAATTGGGCTAGCCTTTTGGGCTTTTCTAATTGGGCTTTAGTGTGTGGCTTGGAGTGGGACCAAAAGTGAACAAATAAGACACTAGCTCCAATGGGCCTTGGGCTTTTCTGTCAACTCTTGACAAGTCCAAAGTTACCATTAATTATATTTAATACCACTATATAAATATAATTGCACTATAGGCCTTATTAATAAATTATATCTCAAGACTTTATTATACATGCAACCCTCTCATAAAATATTTGTAGCAATGCAAAGTCATGAATATAGACTGTCACTTTGTAAATTACTACATCTTAATCCTTGAGTACCCGATTTTAACCTTTTAAGTCATTCATCATATATTTATGAATCTAATTTCATAAATATATACTTTAGTCTTACTAAAGTAGTTAGGCCTAACTCTCTGAATAACCCATTAAACTTATCTAAATGAAATATTTTATGTCTATGTTAAGAGACTATGAATTTCATCTTGAGAATATATGTTCCATCAACACTAAATGTGGCTGCCCAACATACTAAGGTTTTGACCGATACTTTAGATCTCACTCCTGATATATCAAAGCAACCTACACTTTATGATCAGATCCATTATTCTCTCAGGATTAGGAGTTCATGTAAATAGAAGTCATGAGATTTATTATTTAATTGACAGTCGTTAAGAGAATAGTAAATCTCACAGCGGTCCAGTTCAATATGTCTTAACTTTTAAGACATATCAACACATCAACTAGAAGTCTCCACATCCATAATCAAGACAAATCATCTTAGTTGATATGTTATAGTCTTCGCAGATGAAATGCCCAATTTCATCACTGACTATGAACTAAAATTCTAAGTTTACAAAGAACTTGTGATTTATATCTTCTGTGACTTTTCACATAAATCACATACTATGCACCTCATGGACTATATGATAATGTCCGAATATTCAGGTTACCATTATTTTAGATAATAATAAAACAAATTTATCAATCACAATATTAAGTCATACATAATGTCAAATATGATGTCATACTTAATATCAAACATAGCATCATATAATAAGTTTTAAGGGCACCAATCCTAACAGTTCCAGAACCTTTGGCCCTCTGGAAACATAAGATGAAACACATAAAACTTGGTCCTCTGAAAAGATGTACAAGATCTCGAACTTTTGGTCCTTTGAAAACATATCCAAAGCCTAGAAAAATCCTTGGTCCTCTGCAAACATGTCCAAGATCAAAACCTTTGGACCTCTAAAAACATATTCAAAGTCCAAAAATCATTGGTCCTCTAAAAACATGTCTGAGATCCAGAACCTTTGGTCCTCTGAAAATATGTACAAAGCCTAGAAAAAATCCTTAGTCCACTGAAAAATTGTCCAAGATCCAAAATATTTGGTCCTCTAAAAACATGTACAAAGCTCAGAAAACCTTGGCCCTTTAAAAACATGTCCATGATCCAGAAAATTTGGTTCCTTTGGAAACATGTCCAAACTGCAAAAATAATCCTTGGTCCCCTAAAAACATGTCCAATATTCAGAACCTTTGGTCCTTCGAAAACATGTCCAAAGCTCAGAAATCCTTGATCCTCTGAAAATAAGTCCAAAATTCAGAGCCATTGGCCCTCTGAAAACAAGTCCAATGCCTAGAAAAAATTATTGGTCCTGTAAAAACATGTCCAAGATCCAGAACCTTTGGTCCTCCGAAAACATGTCCAAAGCCAAGAAAAAATCCTTGGTCCTCTAAAAACATGTCCAAAGCCTAGAAAAATCCTTGGTCTTTTTCAAACATGTCCAAGATCCAGAACCACTGATCCTCTGAAAACATGAGCCAAAACCAAAAAATCCTTGGTCCTCAGAAAACGTGTACAAGATCCTGAACCTTTGGTCCTCTGAAAACATGTTCAAAGCCAAGAAATCTTTGGTCCTCTAAAAACATATCCAAGATCCAAAAACTTTGGTCCTTTGAAAACATGTACAAATCCAAGAAAAAATCCATGGTCCTCTGAAAAGTTGTCCAAGATCAGGAATCTTAGGTCCTCAGAAAACATGTGGAAAATGTAAAAATCCTTGGTCCTCTAAAAATTATTGGTCCTCTAAAAACAAGTCCCTGATCCAGAATCTTTAGTCTTCTTAAAACATGTCCAAAGCCTGGAAAAGATCCTCGGTCCTTTGAAAACATGTCCAAAGCGCAGAAAAATCCTGGGTCCTTTGCAAACATGTCCAAGATCAAGAACAATTGGTCCTCTGAAAACATGTCCAATACCTAGAAAAATTCCTTGGTCCTTTGAAAAAATGTCCAAAGCCCAGAAAAGTCCTAGTTCCTCTGCAAACATGTCCAAGATCCGGAACCATTAGTCCTTTGAAAACATGAGCCAAAACCTAAAATTCCATGGTCCTCTAAAAACATGTACAGGATCTTGAACCTTTGGTCCTCTGAAAACATGTCCGAAGCCTAGAAAAATCCTTGGTCCTCTGCAAACATGTCTATGATCAAGAACCTTAGGTCCTCTGAAAACTTGATCAAGGCGCAAAAATCTTTGGTCCATTGAAAACATGTCCAAGATCTAGAATCTTTGGTCCTCTGAAGACATGACCATGGCCTAGAAAAAATCTTTAGCCCTCTGAAAACTTGCCCAAGATCCAGGGCCTTTGGTCCTCTGAAAACTTGTACAAAGCCCAAAAATCCTTGGTCCTTTGAAAACATGTCCACTATCCTAAAACTTTGGTCCTCTAAAAACATGTTCAAAGCCCAAAAATCTTTGGACCTCTAAAAACATGTCCAAGATCCAGAACCTTCGATCCTCTGAAAACATGTCTAAGGCCTAGAAAAAATCTTAGTCCTCTAAAAACTTGTCCAAGATCCAGAGCCTTTGGTCCTCTGAAAACATGTACAAAGCCTTGAAATCCTTGGTCCTCTAAAAACAGGTTCATAGCCCAAAAATTTTTGGTCCTCTACAAACATGACCATGTTCTAGAACCTTTTGACCTCTAGAAACATGAGACGAAACGCAAAAATCCTTGTTCCTCTGAAAACATGTACAAGATCCCGAACTTTCGGTCCTCTAAAAACATGTCTAAAGCCTAGAAAAATCCTTGATCCCCTGCAAACTTGTCCAAAATACAAAACATTTGGCCCTCTAAAAACATGTACAAAGCCTAGAAATCCTTGGCCCTTTAAAAATATGTCCATGATCCAGAACCTTTGGTAATCTGAAAACATATGCAAAGCCAAAAAGAAATCCTTGGTCCTCTAAAACATGTCCACGATTCAGAACCTTTAGACCTTTGAAAACATTTCCAAATCCAACAAATCCTTGATCCTCAAAAAATAAGACCAAAATTCAGAACCATTTCCCTTCTGAAAAAAAGTCCAAAGCCTAGAAAAAATTATTGGTCCTCCAATAACATGTCCAAGATCCAGAACCTTTGGTCTTCTGAAAACATGTCCAAAGCCTAGAAAAAATGCTTGGTCCTTTGAAAGCATGTCCAAACCCCAGAAAAATCCGGTGTCCTCTGGAAACATGTCCAAGATCCAGAACCATTAGTCCTATGAAAACATGATCCAAAACCCAAAAATCCGTAGTCCTCCAAAAACGTGTACAAGATCCTGAACCTTTTGTCCTATGAGAACATGTCCAAAACCTAGAAAAATTCTTGGTCCTCAGCAAACATGTCTACGATCAAGAACCTTTGGTCCTCTGAAAACATGTTCAAAGTCCAGAAATCTTTGGACCTCTGAAAACATGTCCAAGATCTAGAACCTTTGGTCCTCTAAAAACAAGTCCTAGGCCTAGAAAAAATCTTTAGTCCTCTAAAAATTTGTCCAAAATCCAGTGCCTTTGGTCCTCTGAAAACATGTACAAAGCCCTGAAATCCTTGGTCTTCTGAAAACATGTCAATTATCCTTTGTTCCTCTGAAAACAGGTTCAAAGCCCAGAAAATTTTGGTCCTCTACAAACATGACCATGTTCCAAAACCTTTTGAACTCTAGAAACATGAGACGAAATGCAAAAATCCTTGGTCCTCTGAAAACATGTACTAGATCTTGAACTTTTGGCCCTCTAAAAACATGTCCAATGCCAAGAAAAATCCTTGGTCCCCTACAAACTTGTCCAAGATCCAGAACATTTGGTCCTCAAAAAACATGTACAAAGCCTAGAAATCCTTGGCCCAATAAAAATATGTCCATGATCCAGAAACTTTGGTAATTTGAAAAAATATGCAAAGCCAAAAAGTAATCCTTGGTCCTTTAAAACATGTCCACGATTCAGAACCTTTAGTCCTTTGAAAACATTTCCAAAGCCAAGATATCCTTGATCCTTTGAAAATAAGACCAAAATTCAAAACCATTGTCCTTCTGAAAGCAAGTCCAAAGCCTAGAAAAATTATTGGTCCTCTAAAAACATGTCCAAGATTCAGAACCTTTGGTCTTCTGAAAACATGTCCAAAGCCTAGAAAAAATACTCGGTCCTTTGAAAACATGACCAAAGCCCAGAAAAATCCTGTGTCCTCTACAAACATGTCCAAGATCCAGAACCATTAGTCCTCTGAAAACATGATCCAAAATCCAAAAATCCATAGTCCTCCAAAAACATGTACAAGATCCTGAACCTTTGGTCCTCTGAGAACATGTCCAAAACCTAGAAAAATCCTTGGTCCTCTGCAAACATGTCTATGATCAAGAACCTTTGGTCCTCTGAAAACGTGTTCAAAGCCCAGAAATCTTTTGACCTCTAAAGACATGTCCAAGATCCGGAACCTTTGGTCCTCTGAAAACATGTCCAAGGCCTAGAAAAAATCCTTAGTCTTCTGAAAATTTGTCTAAGATCTAGAGCCTTTGGTCCTCTGAAAACATGTATAAAGCCTTGAAATCCTTGGTTTTCTGAAAACATGTCTATTATCCTTTGGTTCTCTGAAAACACGTTCAAAGCCCAGAAAATTTTGGTCCTTTGCAAACATGATCATGTTCCAGAACCTTTTGACCTCTAGAAACATGAGACAAAATGTAAAAATCCTTGGTCCTCTGAAAACATGTACAAGATCCCGAACTTTTGGCCCTCTAAAAACATGTCCAAAGCCTAGAAAAATCCTTGGTCCCCTGCAAACATGTCCAAGATCCAGAACTTTTGGTCCTCTAAAAACGTGTACAAAGCCTAGAAATCCTTGGCCCTTTAAAAATATGTCCATGATCCAGAAACTTTAGTCCTCTGTAAACATATGCATAGCCAAAAGTAATCCTTGGTCCTCTAAAAATATGTCCATGATTCAGAACCTTTGGTCCTTTGAAAACAATTCCAAAGCCCAGAAATCCTTGATCCTCTGAAAATAAGTCCAAAATTCAAAACCATTGGCCCTCTAAAAACAAGTCCAAAGCCAAGAAAAAATTATTGGTCCTCTAAAAACATGTCCAAGATCCAAAACCATTAGTCCTCTGGAAATATAAGCCAAAACCCAAAAATCTATGGTCCTCTGAAAACATGTACAAGATCTTGAGCTTTTGGTCCTCTGAAAACATGTCCGAAGCCTAGAAAAATCCTTGGTCCTCTGCAAATATGTACAAACACAGTAGCTTCTTCAGAAGAAAGGCGAACTAGGGCAAGCACTGTCTCTGGTCACAATTTGCATGAACTTGAGCAAGTGTGTAACTTGTGACGACCCTTAAAATGATCCTTATATATGTCTAGGGTTGTGAGAAAAGAAAGCCCAAACGTACATTCACGGATTGGATGAAAAATAGCCTTAAAAAACTGAGTTTCATAAACCTCGATAGATAGCCATATATCGAGATAGCTTGTGAGCCACGACCTTTAGCAGCTTTTAAACCTCAATAGATGCCAGTTGTCGAGCTTTAAAATGCAACACTTTCTCACTTGTTTCTTGGACAGACTTGCATGGCTTTAACACTTGAACTTAAAACCTTGCTTCTTGAAGCATTAAACACATCCTAGTTCTACTCAATTACAAGTAAAGTGCATTTTGTCAAAGGATTAGCCAATTACATAAATATCTACGTATGTTTCTAACATCAAATCACATATGTCCTAACAATAGTAGCCATGTTCAAATCCATTGGCCAACGCATATCAAGACATAAAAGAGCTCTAATGCATGCAAGAATCCACCCATATAATACATGCAAGACTCCACCATGCAAGAAGCCACGTTTCTTTTTCCTAGTCTAAGCTGAAGAAGAATTCCCTACCCATAAGAAGATAACGAACAAGAACCTTTGGTCCTCTAAAATCTTGATCAAAGCCCAGAAATCTTTGGTCCTCTGAAAACATGTCCAAGATCCAGAATCTTTGGTCCACTGAAAACATGTCCAATGCCTAGAAAAACTCCTTAGTTCTCTGAAAACTCGTTCAAGATCCAAGGCCTTTAATCCTCTGAAAACATGTACAAAGCCTAGAAATCCGTGGTCCTCTGAAAACATGTACAAAGCCTAAAGAAAATCCTTGGTCCCGTGAAAACTTGTCCAGGATCAGGAACCTTAGAAAACATGTACAAAACCTAAAACCGCTTGGTCCTCTGAAAGCATGTTCAAGATTTCAAACCTTTGGTCCTCTGAAAAAATGTCCAAAGCCTATAAAATTTGTCGTCCTCTACAAACATGTCTAAGATCAAGAACCTTTCGTCCTCTGGAACTATGAGCCGAAACACAAAAATCCTTGGTCCTCTGAAAACATTTACAAGATCCCGAAACTTTAGTCCTCTGAAAACAAGTCCAAAGCGTAGAAAATTTGAGGTCCGCTACAAACATCTCTAAGATAAACAACCTTTGGCCCTTTGAAAACATGTTCAAAGCCCAAAAATCGTTGGTCCTCTGCAACCATGTCCAAGATCCAGAACCATTGGTCCTTTGGAAACATAAGCCGAAACCCAAAAATCCTTAGTCCTCTAAAAACATGTACAAGATCCCGAACTTTTGGTCCTCTAAAAACATGTCCAAAGCCTCGAAAAATCTTTGGTCTTCTGAAAACATGTCCAAAAATCTTTGGTTCCATAAAAATATGTCCAAGATCTAGAATGTTTGGTCCTTTAAAAATATGTATAAAGCCTCGAAAAAATTCGTGGTCCTCTAAAAACTTGTCCAAGATCTAGAATATTTGGTCCTTTGAAACTATCTACAAAGCCATGAAATCCTTGGCCCTTTAAAAATTTGTCCATGATCCAGAAACTTTGGTCCTCTGAAAACATGACCAAAGCCAAAAAATAATCCTTGGTCCTCTAAAAATATGTCCAAGATTTAGAACCATTGGTCCTTTGAAAACATATCCAAAGCCCAAAAATCCTTTATCCTCTGAAAATAAGTCCAAAGTTCAGAACCATTGGTCCTCTAAAAACAAGTCCAAAACCTAGAAAAAATCATTGGTCCTCTAAAAACATGTCTAAGATCCAGAACCTTTGGTCCTCCAAAAATAGGTCCAAAGCATAGGAAAAGTCCTTGGTCCTTCGAAATCATGTTCAAAGCCTAGAAAAATACTTGGTCCGGTGCAAACATGCCTAAGATCCAGAACCATTGGTCTTGTGAAAGCATGACCTAAAACCAAAAAATCAATGCTCCTCAGAAAACATGTACAAGATCCCGAACATTTGGTCCTCTAAAAACGTGTTGAAAGCCTAGAAAAATCCTTGGTCCTTTGCAAACATGTCTATGATCAAGAACCTTTGGTCCTCTAAAAGCATGATCAAAGCCCAAAAATCTTCGGTCCTCTGAAAACAAGTCCAAGATCCAGAACCATTGGTCCTCTGAAAACATGTACAATGTTAGAATATGTGCCCTTAAATCCTATTGTATGATGCTATGTATGATATTATGTATGACATTATGTGAGAAATGATGTATGACTTAATATTGTGTTTAATAAAGTTGTTTTATTCTTATCTAAAATAATGGTAACATGAATATTCGGACATTATCAAATAGTCCATGAGATGCATAGTATGTGATTTATGTGAAAAGTCACAGAAGATATAGATCACAAGTTCTTTGTAAACTCAGAATTTTGGTTCGTAGTCGGTGATGAAATTGGGCATTTCATCTGCGAAGACTATAACATATTAACTACGATGATTTGTCTTGATCATGGAAATGGTGATTTCTAGTTAATATGTTGATATGTTTTAAGAGTTAAGACATATTGAACTGGACCGCTGTGAGATTTATTATTCTCCTAACGACTGTCAATTGAATAATAAATCTCACGACTTGTATTCACATGAACTCTTAATCCTGAGAGAATAATGGACCTGATCATGAAATGTAGGTTGCTTTGATATATCAGGAGTGAGATCTAAAGTAACGGTCAAAACCTCAGTATGTTGAGCAGCCACATTTAGTGTTGATGGAACATATATTCTCAAGATGGAATTCATAGTCTCTTAACGGAGATATAAAATATTCCCTTGAGATAAGTTTAATAGGTACAGTTATTCAAAGAGTTAGGCCTAACCACTTTAGTAAGACTAAAGTATATATTTATGAAATTGGATTTCATAAATATATGGTGAATAACTCATAAGGATTAAACCGGGTACTCAAGGATTAAGACGTAGTAATTTACAAAGTGGCAGTCTATATTCATGACTTTTGTATTACTATGAATATTTTATGAAGGGGTTGCATGTATAATAAAGTCTTGGGATATAATTTATTAATGAGGCCTAGAGTGCAATTATATTTATATAGTGGTATTAAATATAATTAATGGTAATTTTGGACTTGTCAAGAGTTGACAGAAAAGCCCAAGGCCCATTGGAGCTAGTGTCTTATTTGTTCCCTTTTGGTCCCACTCCAAGCCACACACTAAAGCCCAATTGGGAAGGCCCAAAAGGCTAGCCCAATTAGATAATCAGTTATGTGGAGAGAAACATACAGAATTTTATATAGAATAAAATGGTTTGTATGTTTAATATGTGTAATAATATATGAAATAAGGAAGAGAGACACTCTTTCATATTCTCTCTAGAAACATAGAACTGATTGAGAGACCACACATCTTGGGCATCAAGTGGAATTGGAGTGAAGATTGAAAGTATTCCCGAGTTCTTCTTCATTCGGTTTTGAATTTCACCGCATCAAGGTACACTCTCTTGTTCTTATATTCTGAAACCTACATAGTGCATGTTATCAATTGCGAATGAAGTAGATCCGTTTATTTTTCCGCTGCGTATGTTTTGTATTCGATGCAAACATGTATATTACCCAACATTGGTATCAGAGCGGTCTTCATTTCGAATCTGTATAACATGTTTTGTTCGTTTTGGAATTAGAGATTATAGTTTCAAGTTGATAGATTTCTGCATGGTTGTTGAAACTATGATTTGATAAAAATTGATATTGATGTTATGATGTTATTTAAATATGAATTTAAGAATGTTAAATTGATCTTTAAGGCTATAGCATCAATAGATTTCAGTTTTGATATCAATTTCTGTCTATCATTTTCGTATGATGGTTGTTTGTTCATGCAAAACGGTTGAAAACTGCCTTAGAAGAATTTCTGGAAATTCGAGTTTTACGATTTTCGATTGATCGAAATTTACTTTCGATCGATCGAGTAAAACAGAGACTTATCCTTTTGAATCGATTAATATTCGATTGCTAGTCGATCGATTGATCGAGAGGCGATCGAGTATCAATCGAATCAGACAGAAGGTTTAGTTCGAATTGTTTAATTTTTTCGATCGATCGAGGGGCACATTCGATCGATCGAAAGAAAGAAAATCTGAAATATTTTCTAAGTGTTTTCAAAAAGTGCAAGGTTGTGTATAATTAGTTTATGCATGTTTTAAAGATAAAAACCTTTAATTTAAAATATCTAGTGGGAGAGAGATACAAGGGTTGGATCTCACGGCCTTCATTGTTGGTTCATAGTAGTATGAAATATATATTTTGTCTTAGCTTTGAGCTTTGCATTCCATGCGGAGAATATGTATTTCATGGTCCTACAAGATTGAATTTCTTGGTTTATAGTGGTTTGATCAAACACCTTGTCTTCGCTTCGAGCTTTGCATTCCATGCGGAGGGTGTTTTGTATCATGGTACTACATGATAAGCCTGTTAAGGGGATGAAATGTGGCTACACATGATTCTAGACAATGGTATACACTAGACTAAATATTATAGTATCCTCTATGCTGAGTTCTTGCTATAATCATTTAGAGGCCAAATGTATAACGGCATATTATTAAGTGTTTGATAAGAGTTATCATGATAGCACTAATAATGAGAATAGTTCTCAATCAATCATAGTATTTAATATTCACTCTATGCTGAGGGATATTTAGTATGGGATTGGGTTGTCATTGCATATATTATATTATGGTTTTATTAAGGTTCCATAGTATATGTTTATATGCTAAATTGATAATGTCTAGTTTACTTATTATATTCATGTTTATTATTTCAGATTTGAACATGGCATCATTTAGCCCACTTGTTAGCATTCTTAATCAAAACAAACTGACTGGAACCAATTATGTTGACTGGAAAAGAAACTTGGATATAGTTCTCACAGCTGAAGAGCACAAATATGTGCTTACTCAACCATGTCCTAGCTTTCCTTCATTAGATGCTCCTCCCGAGGAAAAACAACGATATGATCGTTGGCAGAAATCTAATGAAATGGCCAAGTGCTACATCCTAGCGTCCATCTCAAATGTTCTACAGCATCAAATACAGGATGTAGAACTAGCTTCGGACATTATGCAAAGTCTGAAAGAGATGTTTGGTGAGCAAGGCCGTTCTGCAAGGCAAGAAATCATGAGGTAAATTTATAATACCAAAATGGCTGAAGGTAGTTCAGTGAGAGAACATTGTCTTACAATGATCTCTAATCTGAATACATTGGAAGTTTTGGGTGCCGACATTGATGGAGAATCCCAAGTGGATATGATACTCCAGTCACTACCGGAATCATTCAAGGAATTCAGACTTAATTATAACATGAACAAAAAGATTTATTCTTTGTCTGAATTAATGAATGAGTTGGTAGCGGCGGAAGGCATCCTTGGTACTTCTAATGTTGAAGCCAATGTGGGTGAAGCTTCTACTTCTCAACCTAAGTCGAAAGGCAAGGTAAGAAGAAGAAGAAGAAGGACTTCACTAAGCAAGAGGGTAAACAAATTGCCTTAGGGGTTGCCGACAAAGGAAAGAAGCTGAAAGGAAAATGTTTCCATTGTGGTGAGAAAGGACACTGGAAGAGAAATTGTCCAAAGTTCAAGGCTGCCAATAAGGGTATGAATATATCATTCCTTCTTGAAATATGTTTGGTACAAAATCCCACGGATTCCTGGTGTGTGGATTCAGGTTGTACTAATCATATCTGCAATTCTTTGCAGGGGTTCCAGGAGACCAAAAGACTTAAAGAAGGAGAGTTGTTTCTGACCTTGGCTGATGGGAGTAGGATTCTAGTTGTAGCTATTGGAGTTTTTAATTTATGCTTTGGTACTAGAGTTTTAATATTGCAAGACTGTCTGTATGTACCTAATGTTCGTAGGAATTTAATTTCTGCAATTTGTTTAGGTAAGAGTGGATATTGTGTTATCCTTAAAGACAATGTTGTAATAAAGAAGGGTAAAACATTTATCTGTTCTGGCAATATTGTGCATGGTCTTTATATTTTAACTCCTAATAAGCATGAATTATATAATTCTGAATTAGATAATAACTCTCATGTAAAATCATTAAAGAGAAAGTTTCCTTCTACTAATGATGCATATCTTTGGCACTTGCATTTGGATCATATTAATCCAAACAGAATTCAAAGACTGATCAAAGATGGTCTCTTAGAGCCATTGGACTTTGATGAATTTCCAGTTTGTGAATCTTGCTTGGAAGGCAAAATGACCAAACGACTTTTTAATGCAAAAGGTAAAAGAGCCCAAGAGTTGCTAGAATTAGTTCATACGGATGTTTGTGGTCCTATGTCAATCCAAGCAAGAGGTGGCTATGAGTATTTCATTACATTCACTGATGATTACTCTAGATTTGGTTATGTGTACCTAATGAAACAGAAGTCCGAAGCCTTTGAAAAGTTCAAAGAGTTTAGGGCTGAAGTTGAGAATCAATTGGGTAAACGCATAAAGGCCATTCGATCTGATCGTGGTGGCGAATACCTTTTTGGGGATTTTAAGGATTACTTAACTGAAAATGGGATTTTATCTCAATTGACTGCACCTGGAACTCCACAACAAAATGGTGTAGCGGAAAGAAGGAATAGGACTCTTTTAGATATGGTTAGGCCCATGATGAGTTATTTGACTCTACCAACTTCTTTTTGGGGATATGCCTTAAATACTGCAATGTATCTTCTGAATTTAGTGCCTTCGAAGTCTGTTCCTAAAACACCTGTAGAGTTGTGGAATGGGCGTAAGCCTAGTATGAGACATCTCCATATTTGGGGTTGTCCAGTACATGTGTTAAAAGGAAAGTCTGACAAGTTACAGTCTAAAACAGAAGTGGTATTCTTTGTAGGGTATCCAAAAGGAACTGCTGGAGGTTTATTCTATAGTCATAAAGATAATAAAGTGTTTATTAGTACAAATGCCAAATTCTTGGAAAATGACTATATGAATGATTTCACTCCTAGAAGTAGAGTTGTCTTAGCTGAAATGAATGAACCTGTAATTGAACAACCAATGGTTGAAACTAGGGATGATGTGGCTGTATTGGATACACCACAAGATACTACTCATGAGATGTCTAGTACACAGTTGCGTCGTCGTAGTGGGAGGAATGTTAGGCCACCTATAAGATTCATAGGTCTTGGAGAGACTTATAAGGCTATCTCAGAGGAGGCCGAAACTGATCCTTACACTTATGAAGAAGCAATGAATGATATAGATGCACATCATTGGGTCCAAGCTATGAAATCAGAATTAGATTCCATGTATTCCAATCAAGTTTGGGATCTTGTAAAGGCGCCTAACGGCATTAAACCTGTTGGTTGCAAATGGGTTTACAAGAGGAAGAGAGGGATAGATGGAAAGGTTGAAACCTTTAAAGCAAGGCTAGTGGCAAAAGGGTATACTCAAAAAGAAGGTATTGATTATGAGGAAACCTTTTCACCAGTAGCAATGCTTAAATCTATCAGAATTCTCTTATCCATTGCTGCTCATTATGATTATGAGATTTGGCAAATGGATGTCAAGACTGCATTTCTTAATGGCAATCTTGAAGAGGAAATCTATATGAAGCAACCAGAAGGTTTCATAGCAAAGAACCAAGAGCATATGGTATGCAAGTTGAATAGGTCCATTTATGGACTTAAGCAAGCATCTAGGTCATGGAACATAAGATTTGATCAAGCAATCAAATCATTTGGTTTTGAACAAAATCTTGATGAACCATGTGTATACAAAAGACATCAAGACAAAGTAGTAATGTTCCTAGTGCTTTATGTTGATGATATTCTACTCATTGGAAATGATGTAGGTGTAATGTCATCAGTAAAGGTTTGGTTGTCAAGCCAATTTGATATGAAGGACTTGGGTGAGGCTAATTTTATTCTAGGGATCAAGCTTTGGCGAGATCGTAAGAATAAGATGTTAGGCTTATCACAAGCTGGATATATAGATAAGGTTCTAGAACGGTTTAGCATGCAAAACTCCAAGAAAGGATTACTTCCTTTCAGACATGGAGTTCCTCTGTCTGATGACCAAAGGCCTAAGACTCAAGAGGAAGTAGATATGATGAGACAAGTTCCTTATGCCTCTGTAGTAGGAAGTCTCATGTATGCCATGCTTTGTACTAGACCGGATATCTGTTTTTCAGTTGGCATGGTCAGCCGATATCAATCAAATCCAGGACCACAACATTGGCAAGCTGTAAAGCATATTCTCAAGTATCTACGGAGAACGAGAGATTATATGCTTGTTTACCGTTGTAAGGATTTGATTCCCGTTGGCTATACAGATTCAGATTATTAGCAGGTGAGACAAAAACAGTATTAGTAGAGGAGGTAAATCAAATTTGGATTCCACCAAGTCCTCTTCTTCATCCATTGCTTCTATGATCCCCTCAGTAGAATCCACTATGGCAGTGAAAGCACTAAAGATTCCCTCATCATCACTATCATCTGACTTAGTCTCAGGCTTAGTATCACTCAAGGTAGTAGCAAGAGCCTTACTTTTCCTATCAACTTGAGAGACATTGGGCATTCTTGTTTCATGTGTCCAAAACCTTGGCATCCGAAGCACTTTGGTCCGGAGGGAATAGTATACTGTCTTGACTTTTGAACTGTGAAGAACTAGATTGCTTATGGTCCTTGTCAAAACCTTCCACATTGGCATTCCTCATGAACTTCTTAAACTGCCTCGTGATGTGGGACTTCATCTTGGATTCTTCATCATCTGAAGACTCATCAATCTCATTACTTTTGGCCTTTAGTACCATATTCTTACTTTTGGTTCCTTTCCTAAGTCTAGTCAAACCCAATTCATAGATTTGCAAGTTGCCAATCATCGCCGTCAAAGGAATGGTGTCAATGTCCTTTGATTCTTCAATCACTGTTATCTTGGCATGAAATCTCTTAGGGAGAGATTTGAGCACCTTTCTCACAATCTTGGTCTCGAATATGATCACCAAGATTGAATTCTGAGTTTACTATATCCTTCAGCTTGGCATGTAACTCATTAAATGCCCCATCCTCCTCCATCTTTATCTCCTCAAAGCTAGTCGTGAGCCTTTTGAGTTTTGAATCCTTAACAGCCTTAGTCCCTTCATAGGTTGTCTGGAGTGTTAGGATTAGTGCCCTTAAATCCTATTATATGATGCTATGTATGTTATTATGTATGACTTAATGTTGTAATTAATAAAGTTGTTTTATTATTATCTAAAATAACGGTAACATGAATATTATGACATTATCATGTAGTCCATGAGATGCATAGTATGTGATTTATGTGAAAATTCATAGAAAATATAAATCACAAGTTCTTTGTAAACTCAGAATTTTAGTTCTTCGTCGGTAATGAAATTAGGCGTTTCATCTGCAAAGACTATAATATATCAACTAAGATGATTTGTCTTGATCATGGAAGTAGAGACTTCTAGTAGATATATTGATATGTTTTAAGAGTAAAGACATATTGAACTGGACCGCTGTGAGATTTATTATTCTCCTAATGACTATCAAATGAATAATAAATCTCATGACTTCTATTTACATGAACCCTTAATCCTGAGAGGATAATGGACCTGATCATGAAGTATAGGTTGTTTTCATATATCAGGAGTGAGATCTAAAGACACAATCAAAACCTTAGCATGCTGGGCAGCCACATTTAGTGTTAATAGAACATATATTCTCAAGATGAAATTCATAGTCTTTTAACGGAGATACAAAATATTCTCTTGAGATAAGTTTAATGAGTTCATTTATTCAAAGAGTTAGGCCTAACCACTTTGGTAAGAAATTACTAAAGTATATATTTATGAAATTGGATTTCATAAATATATGATGAATAACTTTAAAGGATTAAACTGGGTACTCAAGGATTAAGGTGTAGTAATCTGCAAAGTGGCAGTCTATATTCATGACTTTGTATTAGTAAGAATATTTTATGAAGGGGTTGCATGTATAATAAAGTCTTGGGATATAATTTATTAATAAGGCTAGAGTGCAATTATATTTACATAGTGGTATTAAATATAATTAATGGTAACTTTGGACTTGTCAAGAGTTGACAGAAAAGCCCAAAACCCATTGAAGCTAGTGTCTTATTTGTTCCCTTTTGGTCCACTCCAAGCCACAGACTAAAGTCCAATTGAAAAGGCCCAAAAGGCTAGCCCAATTAGATAATCAGTTATAAGGTGAGAAACATACAGAATTTTTGCAAGAACATGAAATGGTTTTGTCTGTGAGTGTTAGATACTCTCTTATTCTCCTTGAACAAACACATATAACTGATTGAGAGGCCACACTTCTTGGTCATTAGTGGAATTGAAGTGAAGGTTAAAAGTGTTCCCAAGTACTTCTAATCTTTGTTTTGAAATTCACTATACCAAGGTACACTCTCTTGTTCTTGTATTCTAAAATTTGCATAGTACATGTTATCAATTGCAAATGAAGTAGATCCGTTAATTTTCCACTGCGTATGTTTTGTATGCAATACAAACATGTATTTTTCCATCATGGAGGATGGTCCATGCTTCCTTTGCAGTTTCAATTGAGGATATTTTCTTAAACTCCTCATTGGTCACTGCATTGAATAAGGCATTCAATGCTCTGAAAGCTCCCATACGTACTTTCTAGTATGCATAGTTAGTGCCAACAAATAAAGGAGGTATAATAAGAGACTATCCTCTATCCATGACAAACATGGGTCAATGGATCACACAGAAAAGATTAAAACCTAATCAGAGTGTGCTCGCTCTAATACCACTTGTTGGATTAAAATGAATTGACTTCTTGCAAATTAATTAATTACCCAAGTTAATTAATTAGATTCAGTTACATGCAATAGCATGGTAGCACAAAATAATCACCAATTATACCAAGTGCAACGGAAAATAAATTTGACACGAGTAATTTGCTTACGAATGGGGAAAACCACTTAGGCAAAACCCGACCGGGTGATTTTCAGGTCACTACTCCTAGGAATCCACTATTATCAATCACAATCGATTACAAGTATAAGGAATCTTACCAAACCTGTTAGGTTCTAAAAGTTTAGAACAATTGGAAAATCGTAAACACAAACTTGTCTAGATATAGATCTTAGAGTCTATAGGTTTTATTAGACAATGCTCAAGGTAATTCAAGTCAAGATTCAAGAACATGTAAGCTGCAGAAAGAAGAATTCAGAAATTGCCTGGTTCGATCGATTGAAAGACAAGCTCGACCGATCGAGAATGTATCTGCAGAATTTTAAGTTGGCCCAAACAGCAGTTCTAGCCCATTAAGGATTAAGGTTTCAGATCTATTTCTCCCACTATATAAAGGAAACCCTAAGCACGTTTTTTACAAGGCTTTTTAGAGAGAGAAGAGTGTGCCTCTTTTGTATTTAGGCTTTTGTTCCTAAAACCTCTCTTATAACTTCTACCGGTGTTGTTCCTTGAAGAATCTCAAGATCCGGTATTGCTGAAGTTGCTGCCTTCTTTAGTCATCAAAGATGCTGATGATCTAAACCTTCAAGGGTGGTCTTGGAGTCACAAACAGGAGAGTGTGTTGCTAAACCTTTGAGTGGGATCTCAAAGTCACAAGCGTGGGTGTTTGTGTTTTGCAAAGATTAAAGAAAGAAGGAGTTCGTGGTCTCGGAGCTATCATGGGGTCGTGGTAGTAAGTTTCCTACAAGCAGGTAGCAATAGGATGTTAGTGGTCTAAGTCGCTATTGTGTAAACTTCAATTCTTTCTAGTGGATTTGCTATTTTACCTTGAGGATAGCTAGGTAAAATCCTCCCATGGTTTTTTACCGGTTTGGTTTTCCTGGGTCATCATATCATGTGTTCTTTATTTTTCCGCACTTATACATGATTTGATATATTTGTGTTAACCTAGATTTGTTTAAATTACCTAAGTTAATCACTTGGCTAATTCTCTAGGTTAATCTGTTGGGTTTAAGGGGTCTAAACGAACTTACAAAACCCATTGGCCTATCACGAAATACCAACCTATAGTTAAACCCTTAGCCCAATACCTAATTGGACTTGTATTGTAGTGGCAATCTTCCAATTCAATGCACGAATCCTAGTACATGACTAACCAATGATGCACGGATCCAAGTATGTGACTGACACCAGTAACTTGAAGAAGATGTTGGCTGCAAAGTTCTTCAATTCATCAATGATGAAGATCAAGAAGCTCTTTAGTTACGAAACCCTATGGCGTAAAGACACAGTAGCTTCTTCAGAGAGAATAATGAACTAGGTCACTTTTAGCATGTGCTCTTCATTTATAACGGCCTTTAAAATAAGTCTTATATATGTCTAGGGTTGAGAAAAGAAACCTTACACATACATGTCAGCTAGGGCCAAAATCAAATTTGGAAATTCTAATTTTGTAGATCTCGACAGATTCGGCTTCTGTCGAGTTTCTATCGAGCTTCGACTTTGAATCTCGATAGAAGTTTTTCTGTCGAAATTGTAGTCAAGCTTTAATGAACAGCTCTTCTTCACTTGTTTCTTGGTCAGATCTTCATGGCTTTAACACTTGGCTTGATCAACATGTTTCTTGAAATCTTAAGCACATCCTAGATCTGCCCAATTACAAGTAAAGTGCATTTTGTCAAAGGATTTGCCAATTACATAAAACATGTCCCTAACACACTAGCTTTCCCCAAAGTTAGAAATAGGGTCTAGGTTCATGATTCCTTTTTATCCTTTGTCAAACCTCATTAAATGACTTTCCATATATATATTTTTTTTTCACTACTACTATATAAACCCCTCCTCCTCCATTGTAAAGCACACACAAAAAGCCCCACTCTTCTCCTCTCTTGAGTTCTAATGAAGTAGAGTAGTCTTGTCATATATTAGTCTTCCTGAGACTCAAGGTATTAAGTAAGACTCACTCTCCTTGTTAAGGACACATTTTATCTAATTGGCTAATCCTTTAACAAAATGCACTTTACTTGTAATTGGGTAAATATGATTTAATTCAAATTCTTAGCCTGAACCGAAAGGTAAAGGTGGTAAGAAGATGAATTATAATACCAAACAGTTGGACAAACAAGTTGTCCTAGTAGATCCGTTAATTTTCCGCTGCGTATGTTTTGTATGTGATACGAACATGTATTTTCCCAACAGTGGTGGATGTTAGAGTGTCTAGATTTTTAGCTTTTGCCTGTTTCCCAAGCTGACACTGTCCACAGACAACATTGTTCACTCTGCTGAGCTTTGGTATCCCTAACATCGATTCATGCTTAAATACAATTGAAAGATGTTTGTAGCTAACATGTCCCATCCTTTGGTGCCATAGATCTTCATTTGGCAAACAAATACTATTACACACAATATTAGCATTCGGGACAAAACCATAACAATTTTCTAGAGTGTGAACACCACTTTTGAGTTTCTTTCCAGACTCATTCAACACAAGGCATTTCCCCTTTGAGAACAGCACCATAAAGTATTGACCACATATCTGACTTATGCTTAACAGGTTCACTCTCAGACCTTCCACATATAGCACATTTACAATGTCTGGCAGTTCAGGTAAAGAGATGGTTCCCTTTCCTTTAATCTGTGATTTGCTCCCATCACCGAAAGTGACATTACCACCTTTCTTAGACTTGAAAACCTTAAAAAGAGATCAGTCTCCAATCATGTATATTAAGCAGCCGCTATCAAGGTACCACAAACACATGTCCATAACCATAAATGCGGACTTCATCATGAAGCACACCTCATGCTTAGATAACAAATCATTAGGAATTATGTTTCCTTTAATCTACCATTTTTGAACAAAGCTTTTAACTTTCACCCTTCTTAGATGAACTCCTCTGCACATTTTCATTCTGAGACAATCTAGTTTCTTCTTTGTCATGCTAAGATCTTGTCCAATAATCATCATGATAGATTTCACATAACTTTTAGACTTGCACTTTCTGATACACTCAATTAAGTAGAGATTAGAAAAACAAGATGTATTTGAAACCAAAGATCTTTTCATGCTAGTTGCAACCATGACAACAGGGGTCAATGGATCACATAGCAAAGATTAACCCCAATCAGAATGTGCTTGCTCTTGTACCACTTGATAGGCCAAGAATGTATTGACCCCTTATGATAAATTAACCAATTAATTAGCCAAGTGAATTAATTAAGTTAATTAACATGCAATACATGTGGTAGCACAAACAAATCACCAACTAAGTTAAATGCAGCGAAAAATAAAGTTGACACAGTGATTTGTTTACGAATGGGGAAAACCTCCAAGGCAAAAACCCCACCGGGTTATTTTAAGGTTACCACTCCCAAGAATCCACTATATCACAACAAGCAGTTACAAGTAAAGGAATCCCAGTACCTTATACTAACCTACAGTTGAACCCTTACCCCAATACATAATTGGACTTGTTCTGTAGTGACAATCTCTCCTTTTCAATGCACGGCTCCTAGTACGTGACTAACCAATCGATGCACGGATCCAAGTACGTGACTAACATACCAACTTGAAAAGGATGTTGGCTGCAAAGTTCTTCATTTCATTAACACGATAAAGATCACGAAGCTTCTTGGTTACAAAACCTTAAGGCATACAAATGTAGCAACTTCTTTAAGAGAAAGATAACCTAGGGCATATGTCTCTGATCACAATGTGCTTGAACAAAACCTTTGCATCAAGTTTCAACAACTATGACGGCCCTTAAAATAATCGTTATATATGTTTAGGGTTGTGAGAAAAGAAAGCCTAAACAAGTATACATGGACATGTGTGAAATCAAATCTGAAAAACTAATTTTTGTAAATCTCGATAGACAGGTTATCTATTGACTAACCGTTGAGCATCGGGCTAAACATGCCTTTTAAATCTCGATAGATGATATCTATTGAGATAGCTGTCGAGCTTTAAAATACAGCACTTCTTCACTTAATTCTTGAATAGATTTTCATGGCTTTAACTTTTGACTTGAATAACATGTTTCTTGAAGACTTAAACCATCCTAGATCTACCCAATTACAAGTGCGTTTTGTCAAAGGATTAGCCAATTCTAAATGACATATGTTCTTAACATGATTCACATATGTCCTAACAATTTGTTTTTAAGCTTTTGAGCCAGTCAAGCTTTATGCTTTGTGTGTTTTCTTTCATATTTTTGTTTTGGTCGTTTTTAGTTTTGCTTTATTTGTTTTTCATAAAAATTTTAAAAAAATTGAAAAATCATAAAAATACAAAAACAGTATGTGTTGTGTATATTAGTACTTATGTGCCTTGGATGGCCTTTGAAACAAAGTTTCTTAACTTTGTATCTCTTGTAGCTTAGATGAGCATCTCAATGCATAACTAAGCAAGTAAGCTTTATGGCTCGTGGTTGTGATGAGTACGATTAAGATGATCTCCTATATCTCATACTCATATCACTCTTTTTGACAGGAAGGACTAGAAAATCCTAAGAGAAATGCATAAATAATCATCTCACCACTAAAACCCACCAATCATGAATAACATCTATGTGCTTAGGCACATCAAAATTGAGATGTTTTAGCTTACATAAATTGGTATTTCTTCTCTCCCTTATATTCCCATGCATGCTATGCTTAAAAGAAAAAACTTGCAAAGAAAAAAAATAAAAGCAAAAAGATTAAAAGGCTTTTAATATGATTATAAGCCTGTTTCTAGGAGATGTGGGAGTTATAGGAAGTACCTCGGAGGTGATAGTCCCTATCAACTAGTTATGATTGTGTATGAGTGTATTTCATATTCTCATGTCTCAAATCTTCGTAATATGAGACATTTATGCACTACTGCTATGTTTCACACACAACACGCAAATTCTTTGCTACTCTTGATACATGTGCAGGTACAATGTGATTTGGCCATCACAAGAAATACATGTATTGATATATTCTCACTAAACTGTCTTAACTTGTTTTTGAAATATAAAATTGGTTAGACTTGTTTAGTGTGTGTGTGTGTTTTGGATTTATGAATGCCTTGCATATATGCTGAGAGATGTTTTGAGAGCTTAAAATGTTGATTGGATCCTTGGTTGAGTTGCTTGCTTATTGCTTTTATCTCCTTGTGTTTTTCCTCCTTCAAAAACTCCTTTTCTTCAAGCTCGACAACTTCTCGATAGATCCTCGACAGATTTCATTTCTATCGAGCTTCTTTCTTTTAGCCTTGATAGCAACCTCGACGGATCTTTGATCCATCAAGGAATTTTCCTGTGCTCTCTGCCTTCTCAATAGAATCTCAATAGATCTTCGATCCATCGAGATTTCTGGGTCGCTTCTCGATAGAAGTTCAATAGTTTTTCAATCTAATGAGAATTCTGGGTTTCATCTCGACAAAAGCTCAACAGCTTCCTCGATCCATCAAGCCAAATTTCTTTGCTCTTTGTCTACTCAATAGATTCTCGATCCGTTAAGACCTTTCTTTTGCCGACAACAAATCCTCGATTGCACCTCGACAGATTCATTTCTGTCGAGATTTAAAGCTCGACAAATCCTCGATAGAAACTTCAATCCATTGAGCTGTGATTTTTATTTAAAGGCGAGGTGCCATTCAGATTTCATTTTTTCACTCTCTTTCTCAATAGAAATCTCTCTCTCTCGACCCAAACTCTTCACTCTCACTCAAATCTTCACACCCAAGTGATTTTCGGCCTAGATCTTGCTATAAAAACTTGGTAAGTGTTCTAATCCTCTTTCTTTTCATGCATTTAGACCTAGGTTTTGGGTTTTTTCAAAATTTTTGGGGTTTTCAAGTTTCTCTTGAAATTTTTGGGTTAAGTGTTATAATGTTGTTGCTATATGATCATGCAATGAATTCCATTAGCATTATATCAATTTTTCATGCATTTGTTAGATGTGTGCTTGTTTTTTTATGTGAGTGTTGTTAGGTTTGGATTGGGTTTTACCCATGATGCTCTTAAATTTTCATGTCACATGTTCATGCACTTTTCACGCACACGTACTTCTCATTTTCTCTTTTTATGGTCTGAGATTGGCTAATCCTTTGACAAAATGCACTTTACCTATAATTTGGTAGATCTAGGATGTGTTTAATACTTCAAGGAACAAGGTTTCAAGTTTAAGTGTTAAAGCCATGAAAGTCTGTCCAAGAATCAAATGAAGTAGTGTTGGATTTCAAATCTCGACAGCTAGCTCGACAGCTAGTATCTATTGAGGTTTAAAAGGTTGTTTCAGCCCAATACTCGACAGCTGCTTGATAGATACCATAACGCGAGTGACAAATTGGGATATAGAAGTATCAAATCCATGCATAATGGAGTAAAACTCCAGTATAATCACGAAAGGGCACATGATCAGAATGCCACATAGTGACTCCTAACCCTGACTGTAGATGACAGTGGGAAGGTTAGTATTGGAAAAATCTGATAGGATGACTTGGTGTTTCGAATGAATGCCTTGTCTAGAAAAATTCTTCGAAAAGTCCTGTCGAGCTTTATCATCACAAAACCATACGTGAGAAGGAGTGGATGCCCTAGAACGAAAAGGGTTCTGGGACAGAATGGATCTTCATTTAGGTGCCATGAAGAAACTAACCGAAATAAGGAGAGAGGGAGAAAGGGAGACATGCAGAAAAGCACCAACACAATCAATATATAAGAATATGAAGAATTGAAGGTACGTATGCATGAAAATGCATGAACATGTGACATGCAAACTTAAAAACATCATGGGCTCAACCTAATCCAAACCTACCAGCACACAACAATTTAACATAGTAATCACACATCTAAAATGCATGAACATATATTTAAAATGCAAATGTGATGCAATGTATGAACATTTATGATCATTTACACAAAACCCAACCCAAAAATTCCACCAAAACTTCATCAACTTTGTAAAACCCCAAAAAATTTTCAAAAACCCAAAAACCTAGGTCTAATGCATGAAGAATGAAGGATCAAGGACCTTTACCGGTGAAGAAGAACAAGATCTAGGCCGAAGAAAACTTGGAATGAAGTTTGGAGTGAGTGAGAGAGGTTTTGGGAGGTGAAGAGACGAGATCTGTCGAGAGAGATCGAAGAGGAATGGGAGAAAATCGCGCTGAAACATATATATATATATATATATATAGAATATCATAAAGCTCAATGGATCGAGATGTGTTGAGAGGCATCAAGATTTAAAACGCGTGAAACTGCTGTCGAAAAGCTATCGAGGATCTGTCAAGAGGTGTCCATAGCAAAAGGGTCTCGATGGATCGAGTAGCTATCGAGAAGCTATCAAGAATGTGATAAAAAGAAGCTTGAGGGGCTCGGTAGATAGCCTAGCTGTCGAGAGGTAACGAGAAGCCGTCAAGATTGCTTAAATACAGTTTTTCAAAAAAGAGAAAAATACAGACATGAATACAATCAAACATGCTATTCAACCAAAGATCCAAACAACATTTTAAGTTCTCAAAGTCATCTCTCAATAAGAAAAATGTTCAGCTTTTAGCTACTAAACACACACACACACACACACACACACACACTAAACAAGTCTAACCAATTTTACATTTCAAAAACAAGTTAAGATAGTTTAGTGATCATACATTAACACATGTATTCCTTGTGATGACCAAATCACATTATACCTGCACGTGTATCAGAAGTAGCAAAGAATATTGTGTGTTGTGTATGAAAAACATCACAAGATTGCATAAGTGTCTGCATGTTATGACAATTTGAGATATGAGAATATAACTTAAACTCACACATAATCATAACTATTTGATGGGGACTATCACCTTTGAGGAACATCCTATAACTCTCACATCTCCTAGAAGACACGCTTGCAATCATATACAAAGCATTTTTATTCTTTTTTCTTTTATTTATCTTTGCATATTTTTCTTTTGAGCAAACCATGCATGGGAATAGGTGAGATGGTTATTTATGCTTTTCTCTTAGAATTTTTTAGTCCTTCCCGTCAAAAAGAGTGATACGAGTGTTAAGTACAAGAGATAACTTAATTTTACTCATCACAAACATGAGCCACAAAGCTCACTTGCTTAGTTGTGCATAGAGATGCTCATCTAAGCTACAAATGATACAAAGTTTAGAAAATTTTGTTTCAATGACCATCTAAGATACATATGTACCAATGTATACAAACACACACTGTTTTTGTATTTTTCAATTTTTCAAAAAAATTTTTTTTTTAAATTTTTATGAAAAAAAAATAAAGCAAAACTGAAAATAAACACACAAAAACATGTTAAACATAACAAAGCAATGCATAAAACTAGATTGACTCAAAACAAGAAGGCAAAACACACAAGTAATGCAAAATCAAAACCAGGAAGAGGAAGAGAGAGAAAAAAGTGACTAAAGGGGGAACCTTTCCTTTGAGCAAACCCTTGAATCGACGATAAGGGGGAAGAATTGAAACCGTTCAAGTTCGAAAGGAACATGAAGGTTTTGAGTAGATCTCCAAGAGGAGCAAAAGAGCATGGAAATTGATTCTGGTTTCCCGACGAGATCATACTATTGCTCTGTTGAGTGGCTAACCACTTGTAGCAATTGGGTCGAGTATGTCCAGCTGCTCCACAATGATGACAGAGATGCTTCTTCTGTTTAGGTTTTTGAGCATTACCCTTCTTCGCCTTAGGGTTTTTATTCTCTTTCTTAACAAGTTTAAAGAGTGCTCCTAAGATAGATTTACCCTTGTTTATGTTCTCACTAGCTAAAATAGTTTTGACATCATTGTTCTCAGAAAGAATATTATCAATAGGAGAAATAAAAATAGGAGTACTAGTACAAGCAATACTAGGAGAAGAGAAATAATACACTAAACCGGTTTTATCAGAAGCAGATTTCTGTAAATTGAGCATTTCATCATGCTTTGCACTTGATGTCCTCTCCAGCTGAGCTTTGACTTGAAATAGCTCTACTTCAAGCTTCTTGGTTCAATCGGCCAAGAAATTGTTCTCAAATCTCAGTGCTCCAATGGTTTGATTGGCTTCATCAAACTTTGTTGAGATTTCTTCTCATTCAAGCTCCACATCACTGAGCTTCTTGGTGGCCAACCTATATAATTTCTCATGGCTTTTCCGAGACCTTGTATAACTTTGCATAGGCTGTGTGGATGTCATCTTGCTCATCCATCTTTTCAAATTTAGACTTCATCAAGTCCTCTTCTTCATCCACATCTTCAACAATCCCTTTAGTAGGATTTACAATGGCAGTGAAGGAATTTAGGATTCCATCATCCTTATTGTCGGAATCATTCTCAGGTTCAGTGTCACTCTTGTTTCATGTGACCAAAACCCTAATACCCAAATCATTTTGTTCCTAAGGGAATAGTGTACTAACCGCCATCCCTTGCATCATTCTTCTCTTTATCTTGGCTCTTGAACTATGAAAAACTAGATTGCTTTCAATCCTTGTCAAATCCCTTTGCATTGTCATTCTTCATAAACTTCTTGAACTGCCTTGTGATATAGGATTTCATCTTAGAATCTTCATCGTCTGAAGACTCATCCGTGTCACTGCTCTTAGCCTTCAATGCCATGCTCTTGCTCATACTTGATTTCCTAACTCTGCACAAACCTAACTCATAGGTTTCCAGATTGCCAACCAGTTCTATCAAAGGAATTTTGTTAATATTCTTTGATTCCTCAATTGCAATGATCTTGGCATTAAAGCTCTCGGGTAGAGATCTAAGCACCTTTCTGACAATCTTGGGTTCAAGAATAGTTTCCCTAAGATTAAAGGCTAAGTTCACTTTGTCCTTAAGCTTGGCATGGAACTCATCAAATGACTCATCCTCCTCCATCTTGATTTCTTCGAAGCTTGTGGTAAGCCTCTGAAGCTTCGAATCCTTGACAGCCTTAGTTCCCTCATAGGTTGTCTGAAGAATGGTCCATGCTTCCTTAGCAGTTTTAGTAGAGGATATCTTCTTGAACTCCTCATTTGCGACCAAACTAAATACGGCACTCAATGCCCTGCTATTGAATTTTGCCACATTCACCTTAGCATCATCCCAATCAGCTAGTGCTTTTTCAGGCTTGGTCCAGCCTATCTCCACAAATTGCCACACTTTCTCATCTAAAGACTGCAAGAAAGCTCTCATGCGTACTTTCTAGTATGCATAATTAGTACCATTAAATAAAGGAGGTATAATAAGAGACTGTCCTCTATCCATGACAAACAGGGGTCAATGGATCACACAGCAAAGATTAAACCTAATTAGAGTGTGCCTGCTATGATACTGTAGGATAATTTGGTTTTGTATCTCATATAAAACACACAGCGGAAGCAACAAAAACAGGATCTATTTCACTCATGATTGATAACATGCACTATGTAAATTTCAGAATTTAAGAACGAAATTGCGTACCTTGGTGCGGTGAAATTAAAAAAAAAAGATTTGAAGTACTTGGGAACACTTTTAATCTTCACTCCAATTTCACTTTATGCCCAAGAAGTGTGGTCTCTCAATCAGTTTCTAAGGGAGAATAATTGAGTGGCTTCACTCTCACATACACACCACTTCACAATGATGTCTCTTTTTCTAATGAAAAAATTATGTATTTTTCTCCCTTTATAACTAACTAATTATCTAATTGGGCCGGCCTATTGGGCCTTTCCAATTGGACTTTAGTGTGTGGCTTGGAGTGGGACCAAAAGGGACCAATAAGACACTAGCTCCAATGGGCCTTGAGCTTTTCTATCAACTCTTGACAAGGCCAAAGTTACCATTAATTATATTTAATACCACTATATAAATATAATTGCACTCTAGGTCTTATTAATAAATTATATCCCAAGACTTTATCATACATGCAACTCCTTCATAAAATATTCGTAGTAATACAAAGTCATGAATGTAGACTGTCACTTTGAAAATTACGACATCTTAATCCTTGAGTACTCGATTTAATCCTTTTAAGTTATTTATCATATATTTATGAAATCCAATTCCATAAATATATACTTTAATATATTCTTACTAAAGTGGTTAGGCCTAACACTCTGAATAACCAAACCCATTAAACTTATCTCAAGAGAATATTTTACATCTCTGTTAAGAGATTATGAATTCCATCTTTAGAATATATGTTCCATCAACACTAAATGTGGCTGCCCAACATACTGAGGTTTTGATCGTGACTTTAGATCTCACTCCTGATATATCAAAGCAACCTACACTTCATGATCAGGTCCATTATTCTCTTAAGATTAAGAGTTCATGTAAATAGAAGTCGTGGGATTTATTATTAATTTGACAGTCGTTAGGAGAATAATAAATCTCACAGCGGTCCAATTCAATATGTCTTAACTCTTAAAACATATCAACATATCAACTAGAAGTCTCCACTTCCATGATCAAGACAAATCATCTTAGTTAATATGTTATAGTCTTCGCAGATGAAATGCCCAATTTCATCACCGACTACGAACTATAATTCTGAGTTTACAAAGAACTTGTGATCTGTATCTTCCGTGACTAAATCACATAAATCACATACTATGCATCTCATGGACTATATGATAATGTCCAAATATTCATGTTACCACTATTTTAGATAATAGTAAAATAACTTTATTAATCATAATATTAAGTCATACATAATGTCATACATAGCATCATACAATAAGATTTAAGGGTATATATCCTAACAGATACCACTTGATAGGCCAAGAATGTATTGACCCCTTGTGATGGATTAATCAATTAATTATCCAAGTTGATTAATTTATTAGATTAATATGCAATTTGCGTTGCAGCAGAAAAAAATCACCAACTAAGTAAATATGCAGCAAAAAATAAATTGATATGGTGATTTGTTTACGAATGGAGAAAACCTACATGGAAAAAACCCCACTGGGCGATTTTAAGGTCACCACTCCCATGAATCTACTATTATCACAATAAGCGGTTACAAGTAAAGGAATTCGAGTACCTTATATCAACCTACAGTTGAACCCTTACCCCAATACCCAATTGGACTTGTTCTGTAGTGACAATATCCCCTTTTAATGCATGGCTTCTAGTATGTGACTAACCAATAGATGCGCGGATCCCAGTATGCGACTTAATCACCAACTTGAGAAGGATGTTGGCTGCAAAGTTCTTCAGTTCATCACATGATGAAGATCACGAAGCTCCTTGGTCACAAATCCTACGGTGTACAAACACAGCAGCTTCTTCAAGAGAAAGATGAACTAGGGAAAATTTTGTCTCCGGTCACAATTTGCATGAACAAAACTTTGCTTCATACTTGCGCAACCTTTAACGACCCTTAAAATAGTCCTTATATATGTTTAGGGTTGTGAGAAAAGAAAGCCTAAACACATACTCACGGATTGGAGTGAAATCAGCTTTGCAAAACTGAATTTCATAAACCTCGATAGATACCCTATCTATCGAGCCTCAGGTTGAGATAGCTTTTTAAGCCTCGATAGATACTAGCTGTCGAGCTTTAAAAACCAGCACTTCTTCACTTGATTCTTGGACAGACTTGCATGGTTCTAACACTTGAACTTGAAACCTTGTTCCTTGAAGCGTTAAACACATCTAGATCTACTCAATTACAAGTAAAGTGCATTTTGTCAAAGGATTAGCCAATTACATAAAATATTGACATATGTTCCTAATATGATTTACATATGTCCTAACACATGAAATGACATCTGTATGCTTCAAAAAATAGTAAAATTGCACTATCAAAAGCTTAACATACTTGGGTATTTCTTTTCTCTCTTTTATATGCCTATGCATGATATGCTAAATAAAAGAAAATATGCAAGGAAAAATAAAAGCAAAAAGAATCAAAATGCTTTATATATGATTGCATGCACGTCTTCTAGGAAATGTGGGAGTTATAGGATGTACCTCGAAGGTGATAGTCCTCATCAAGCAGTTATGATTGTGTGTGAGTTAAAGTGATTTTCTCATATCTCAAATCGTCATAACATGTAGAAACTTATGCAATCTTGCAATGTTTTTCACACACAACATGCAATATTCTTTGGTATTCTTGATACATGTGCAGGTACAATGTGATTTGGCCATCATAAGAAATACATGTGTTAATGTATGATCACTAAATTATCTTGACTTGTTTTTGAAATATAAATTGGTTAGTCTTGTTTTGTGTGTGTGTGTGTGTGTGTGTGTGTGTGTGTGTGTGTGTGTATTTGGGATCTAAATGCTTGATATTTTTCTTGATGAGAGTTGTTTTTGAGAGCTTAAAATGTTGTTTGGATCTTTGGTTGACTAGCATATTTGATTGCATTCATGTCTGTGTTTTTCTCTTTCTTGAAAAATTGTTTTTAAGCAATCTTGACAGCTTCTCAATACCTCTCGACAGCTAGGCTATCTATCGAGCCTCTTTAGCTTCCTTTCTAAACAACTGCTATCGCATTTTCGATCCATCGAGCTTTTTGAGAATTTGTTTCAATAGCTTCTCAACAGATTCTCGATCCATCGAGGAATTTTTTTTGTATGCTTGATAGATGCTCGATAGCTTCTCGACCCATTGAGCTTCTTTTGTTGTGGACACCTTTCGATTGCTCCTTGATAGCTTCTCGATAGCTCCTTCTGGCCATTTTAATTCTCGATAGCTCTTGACACCTCTCGATCCATCGAGACACTGGGATTTCTATATAAAGGGTCAGTGCGATTTCCATTTCATTTTTCTCTATCTCTTTCAATCCTTTCTGACTTCTCACCTTCCCTAACACTTCTCTCTCACTCTAAACCTTATTCCCAAGCATTTTTCAGCCTAGATTGCTTCTTTCATCACTAGTAAGATCTTGTTCTTCCTTTTTTTATGCATTTCAATCATATAAAATCTAGGTTTTGGGTTTTGAAAATTTTTTTCAGGGTTTTTCAAAATTGATGAAGTTTTTGCAATATTTTTGGGATGAGTTTTGTGTAAATGATCCTAAATGTTCACGCATTGCATCACATTTGCATCTTTTTAACAATGTTCATGCATTTTAGATGTGTGCTTAATATGTTGAAATGATGTGTGTTGTTAGGACTGGATTGGGCTAAACCCATGATGCTTTTAAGTTTGCATGTCACATGTTCATGCATTTTTCATGCATACATACCTTCATTTCTCTATATTCTTATATTGATCTGTGTTGGTACTTTTCTACTTGTTTTCTTTTCTCTATCTCTCTCTCTCTCTCTCTCTCTCTCTCTCTCTTGCATTAGCTTGATCTATGGCACCTAAATGCAAATCTACTCAGTCCCGGAACCCTCTTCGTTCCAGGGCATCTTCTTCTTCTTCCCCCTCTGATTCTACTCCATCTCACGTCTAGTTTTGTGATGATAAAGCCTGTAAGGACTTTTCGGAAAACTTCTCACGACGAGGCATTCATTTGGAATGCCAAGTCGTTCTATCGAATTTTTCCGATACTGACCTTCCCACTGTCATCTACAGTAAGGGTTGGGAGTCACTATGTGGCATCCTGATCACTTGTCCATCCATGACCAGATAAGAGTTTTACTCTAATATGCTTTGGGTGCTCTCTCTCTTTCTCTGTGTTAAGGAAGTTAGGTCTACCTTTGGCGTTATGGCAGGAACCTAGGCCAAATTTTAGGTGATTACCAAAGGTGAGTAGAGTCACCACCAATTATTGGGTTTTTCTATGGTGTGATTGGTCACCTATTTCTAGTTGATTTTATTACCAATCCTAAGTTAAGAAAAAGGGCAATTTTCCTAATCTAATGTGGATGGCAAGAAAATCTTGATTCTTAGGTCCAGAAGTTTGGTTACGTGTGGGGAAGGTGTTAGGCACCCCATAATGCCTGTCCAAGAACAGTCCTTTGTTTTGATAAAAACTTAATTTTCAAAAATTGGCAGTAAAAACGTGATTTCGGCATTGGCTTTTGAGGCTTTGCATGCATGGGGTCTCTGAGGTTTTGCTTTTGAATTCGTATGGTTCGAATCTATGCTTTACTTAGGCATTCGAGCAAAGTGCCAAATTTCTACAATGAAAATCTAGCGACAATTCAACTTTCTTTCGTGGTAGAAATTAAGCATCGCTTGCCTTAGGTGACACAAACTGTGACAATCACGCCAGAGGGGACGAACAAGTATATATATACATACATCATGCATAATGAAAGTACACAGAGCAGGAAAGTAAATGCCTACATCCCTAGAGCATGATGGAAAATATAGGTGCAGGAAAGTAAATAGGGGTCGCCATACCCTATAGATGAGGACAACTGGTACATGGCATGATATACCTAATACAACCTATCTAAAAAGAGAAAAGGAGGAGGAAGAGAGAGGTTTAAAAGGGCCTATAACCAAATGGGAAAACTGGACTCCTAAACCTACTGAACATAGCCTCTTGGCTCATATCGACATGCTTGAACCTGCGCCCTTTTTGCTTGCGCTTAGGAGACCGTGCCCTAGCAAAGGCAAAGAAAAGCAAAACAGCAAACAAGCAATGGAAGGAAGAAGTGTGAAGAGCATATGAAAAGGCATAAAGTGGATAAGCATGATAGGCATGGCAGGCAAAGGAGCAATAAAGCAAGCAAAAGGGTTAACAAACGAGAAAGCGAACAAAAGGCGGTGTCCGTGAGGGACAAATGTAGGTTTGGATCGAATGTCCATAACTTCATTGTGCTGAAAAATGGACGACACACTAGCAAGCAATACTCATGCATGGACATGTGAGCAGGCATGTAAAGATGCATAGAAAACCAACGGGTGGCACAAACAAGCATGGTAAGCATAGCATCATACGGAGCGGAAAAGGGGAAAGTTATGCATGAAGCAACCGGCATCATGGCGATGCCTCCCAAATGGTTACATCCAAACAAGGCCTCATGGGCGTCGGATGTAACCACACAAACACAAACCCGTTAAGGGTGTGGCAAAGCCTAGAACTAGAGAGGCTAACACAAGCATAAAGCATAAAAGCAAGCAAGCATAGACATGAAAAATGGGTGATCCAAACCCTTTGATGTGGGCCAAGGTGTATGGACAATGACAAAGACCATAGGGTCTAGATCGGGTCCTAACCAATTGGCCAAAACACAAGAAAGAAAGATAAAGCGACAAAAGGTCTACAATAGCACATGGCATGACAAATATAGCCTAGGTCTAGGCATGCGAACATGGCATAGAGCACACAAGCACATGGAAAATAACATGAAACATGTAGAGAGCATAGATCCAAACACACAAGCATGTGGAAGCATAGATATTGGCATAGGCATAGAGACATACATGTAAACATATAGGAACTTAGCACATAAACATGGAAGAACATGAATCCAAGCATGTAAGAATGTGAAGACAAGGAGCTAACCATATAGCGTGGAAATAAACACATAGACACATAGATCCAAGCAAGGCATAGCTAATCAACATCGTACAAGCATGCGAGCATGTAACCCTAACATCAACCTAGAACAAAAATAGGCACAGAACATAGGAATCTATGGCATAAAGCCCTAAGCATGTAGATCTAAACATACAAGCATGTAAGGATGTAGATCTAAGCATAAAACATGGCAAAACAACACATAAACACATAGCTCTAAGCAAGGAACACACATAAAGCAAGAAGCATGCAAAAGAAAGCAATAAATCATGTTATTCTAGCAAAAAGAATGGATAAATGCTAGAAAAAGATTTAGAAGGTTAGGGGGTGTGGATGATAGCTAGAAAAAGCTACATCCATACCCCCAAACCCCAAATCCAAAGTGTAGAACCAAGGAAAGGAAGATTGGGTACAAAAGCAATACATTGTGTTCTTGGTAAAGAGAGAAGAATCAAGAAGCTTTGATGTGTTTTTTGGATGCTTTTTTGTGTTTGGGAGAGAGAGAAAATGCGTATAGAAGCTAGGCCGAGAGCAAAATTTAGCAAAATTCCCTTCTTTCGGTCTAAGAGGTGCTTGGGCTATTTATAGCCCTAAGCAAGTTTTTTGAGGCCGCCAGCCTTGAAAGGCCTTGATCTGATTGATCTTGAATCCCTTGGAAAGTTCTTGGCTTCATGTTCTGAAAAGGCGTGGAACTTGAAAATCCAATGGTCGGACCGAAAGTTATGGCTTTCGGAAGTTTGTGGTGCATCATCCCGGTTTTTGTGATATCCTGGCCATTCTAACTCTGATTTCAACCCATGAATAGTCATTGGAATGAGAATTTGATAATCTTCGCAATTGTGTTGGTTTCAACTCGTTCTGACCACCAGATCAAAATTTGGGATTTTGGCTCACCTAGGATTGACTTCGGGTCAAACTTGATCAAGCTTAGTGAAAGTTGTTAAAAATCAACCAAAAGCTCGAGTTTGGTGTAAAATTGTGAAAAACGTTATTTTACGAGAGTTTGGACCTCGTTCGGCCTTTGGTCAAACTTAGGGCTAACTAGGTTCATTTTGGTCATTTTAGCTGAAAAAGGCACTTTGGGTGCTCTGATGGCCGAACGGGTTGCACCACATCATTTTGGATGCTCTCACGAACCCCTGGAGAAAAAATGATATTTTTTGATTTTCGGGGTCTTGCACGCAAATCGAGGGTGTACAAAATATGGTATCAACAATCATTGTCCATACACCTTGGCCCACATCAAAGGGTTTGGATCATCCTTATTTGAATGTCTATGTTTGCGTGTTTCTATGCTTTATGCTTATGTTAGCCTCTCTAGTTCTAGGCTTTACCACACTTGACACCCTTAGCAGGTTTATGGTTGTGTGGTTACGTCTGACACCTAGAAGGCCTTCTGGTACGCATCGTCGTGTAGGTTGCTTCATGCATACCTTTCCCCTTTTCCACTCCGTGTGATGATATGTTTACCATGCTTGTTTGTGCCACCCATTGGCTTTATATGCATCTTTACACGCTTGCTTACGTGTCCATGCATGATTCTTACTTGCTATTGTGTCGCCCATGCTTTAACACAATGAAGTTATGGGCATTCAATCCGAACCTACATTTGTCCCTCGCGGACACCATCTTTTGTTTATTTCCTTGCTTGTTTGCTTGCTTTCCTGTTATGCTTGCCATGTCTGTCATGCTTATCTGTTTTATGCCTCTTTAACATAACCTTTCCATCCTTTCCTTTTATTACTGGTCTGTTGGTTTCTTGTCTTTGCCTTTACATGTACACACATGGAGTGAGGACGCTTAGAGCTAGGGCATAATCTCCCAAGCGCAAGCAAAAAGGGTGCAGACGCAAGCATGTCGATATGAGCCAAGCGGCTATCTTTAGAAGGTTTAGGAGTTTTAGCCTTTCTCTTTGGTTATGTACTCTTTTAAACCCCCTTCCTTCCTCTCCCCTTTCTCTCTTAGATGGTTTGTATTAGGTATATCATGCATTGTACCATTCCTCTTCATCTCTAGAGTATGGCGACCCCTATTTACTTTCCTGCACATATATTTAGGGCCATGCTCTAGGGATATAGGCATTTACTTTCCTACTCTGTGTACTTGCATTATGCATGATGTATGTATATATATACATGTTCACCCCTCTCTGGTGTGATTGTCACAGTTTGTGTCACCTAAGGCAGGCGATGCCTAATTTCCGCCATGAAAGTAAGGTGCCTTGTCGCCAAATTTTTGCCGTTGAAATCTAGCACTTTGCTCGAATGCCTTAGGAAAGCATAGATTAGGACCACGTCTATTCAAAAGCCAAAACCTCAAAGCCCCTATGCATGCAAAGCCCCAAAAGCCAATGCCAAAATCATGTTTTTACTGCCAGTTTCTGAAAATTAAGGTTTTATCAAAACAAAGGATGTCCTTGGACAGGCGTTGTAGGGTGCCTAACACCTTACCCACACGTAACCGAACTTCTGGACCTAAGTATCAAGATTTTTTGCCATCCACATTAGATTAGGAAAAATTCCATTTTTCTTAGCCTAGGATTGGTAATAAAATCAACTAGAAACAAGTGATCAATCACACTTTAGAAAAACCCAATGATTGGTGGCGACTCTATTTACCTTTGGTAATCCCTTGAAATTTGACCCAGATTCCTGCCCTAAAACCAAAGGTAGACCTACCTTTCTCCACCGAGAGAGAGAGCACCCGAAGCTCCGTGCAGACACAATCCATATATACCGAGGGGGGCCCTCTAACGGGGCCCTACACGCGCGGAAGCTCTTGCCATGGCAGGTGGTCGAACAAGGGCCCGCGGCGGCGGTGGCGGTCTTTTTGCTTCTACCCCAATCGAAGCTAGGCGTCGACAGACTGGCAACTCCATTAGGGATCGATGAGAGTTTAGCCTTTAGAGCTTTTGATAAAGTCATAATCTTTGGACATTGGCTTTCAAAAACATAGAAATTGGCATGGGCCTTTGAGGCTTTCCTTTTGAAAAAGGCTTCTACTGCATTCTTGTAGACTATTTTCTAAAGAGCAAATAATCTTTTTCCATAAAAATCCTTTTTCAAAAAGGGAGGCTTTGAAGTATTTCACATTGGGCTTTACAGCTTTCCTTACATTCTTTACCACTTTACTCACTTGCTTTACTGCTTTTCTTCACATGCAAACATAGGGTAGCAAAATTTAATTTCTGCTAAACCTTTATCCGTTTTCTATATATATATATATATATATCCACTGCGCTTTGAAAAAGTCTTTCCTTTTCATTGAGGATTGCATGACATATATACCCTTTTGAGCCGAACCCGAGCTTTGTACTACTAGCATAGTCTCATCTATTTTGGGGATTTCATCACCCCATCTGTAGATGCCTGGACCGAAACATCAGCAGTGTTACCCATAGTTAGATTCGAGGCTAATGTTGTAGGCAGTTCTGGGTCTATGGGTGGACAAGAGTTGCTGGAAAGGCCCCCTCGATCCTTCCTACCCCATAACTTCCATGAAGGAAGGGGTATGGCAATTGAGTACCCTAGAACAGGAACCACCTACTAGTTAAGCCTTTGCATACAATTGGCCTACTTATGTCAAACCCATGAGGACTGCATCAAGCCCAAAGCCTATCAGGTCTAGGTGAAACCTAAAAATTGAACATCCAAGCCTAGGAAAGGATACCCTTATAGGGCTAGAGTTCAAGGGAAAGTGTCTTGTAACAAGTGCGCCCTTTTTGCTTGCGCCAAAGAAATTGTGCTCTACTCCAAGTTCTTTTTATCCTATTTGCATAGCATCTGTGATTAAACCCCTAGGAAAAGCAACCCCGTTACCTATACATGCTAGATCATACCCTATCCCTAAGGGTTAACAACCCTACAAGGGCACTCATACATACACTAATTGGTTCCGTCACCTAATTGTGCAAAGATAATATTTGTGGCAAATAACCGAAACTCAGTTTAGGAGGGAATGCTACCAGAAAGCTATCAAGAATCCCAAAGCATCTAGAGTCCAAAAGCTCTCCTAGGAAAGATCCAAAAAGATTGCCTAGAAGCTTAAATCATCAAAAAGATCACAAGATGTCAAGAATCTAAGGGCTCCCTCAAAAGATCCAAATTGCCAAGATGTTGAAATTGCTAAAGGCCCTAGATGTCAAGAACCCAAGGGCTCCCTCAAGAGATCTAAAGGGCCAAGAGATCCATGCTGTCCAAATTTCCATGAAATTCAAATGTCCAAAAGCTTCCCCGAGAAGTCCACATTACCAGAAGCCGAACTTTTCTTGTAATTGCATTTCCTTGCATTGTAAAAGGCCTACTGTTGGAGCCAATGAACCTAGCGTTGTAAAAGCAAATCTTGTACAAACATGTAATCAAAAGAAGGTCCATCCTACATTGCTAAGCATATCATGAATGTTTCGGTTACTTGACAAACTTGTGTATTAATTTTGCATCATAGTAGAAACTCACAATGATAAATGCCCGATCAAGGGTGCAAAGCCAATTTTTGAATATGATAAGAGCATGTCCTTAAGCATTTTGTTTGCAAGGTAGCAATTCTCCAATAAAGGTATGATCTTTACCTTCTTGCATAACATTGAGACTCCTAAGGAGAGATGGTTCCAAAAATGCTTGTGTATTAGAATCCACTTAAGTCCTAAGGGTCCCCGACCCTACAAGGGCATGCATGCATTTTCTGATATCTCCCACCTAATTGTGTAAATAATAAATTGGGTGGTGAGCAACCAAGTTTTTCCATTGAAATGTGCAAGAGGCCAAAGTAGTTTTCCATGCATGCAATCAAACTTTTTTTTTTCCTTGCATCAAATAAATATTCCTCAGATAAGCTTTGCACCCACCTTTGGGTAGACTAAGCGGTTCCTTCGAGTTTCCCCCAAACAAATATTCCTTCGGGTTTTCTTCAAGAAAAACATTCTTTCTCCTCCGGGTCTTTCTGAACAAAGTCCTCCTTTCCTCCAAGTATCCAAAGATGTCTTTAGGTTTCTTGATGTGTGAATCCTCACACCCTTCAATTGAAAATCTTAGCATGTTGTGAAAGTGATTGAGAAACCATGGAAAAGGCCGCACTGGGGCAGCTTTTTTCGCACGATCTCTCCCTTCTGAATGGACTTCTTTTTAATAGCCTCAACAGCATCTTGAACTTTAGCAAGGACCACAAACGCAATTTCTTTACAAGGCCATTAGAAGATCTCTTAGCTTGCTCGAAGCATTCCTTAGAAGCCTGACTTCCGCGTTGACAATGAAAAGATGGTGAACCAAGCCTACATTCAGGGAGAATCATGAACTATCTCCAGTTTTATCGGATCTTGCCATGAGCAAAGCATTCATTTAACTTGGACCATTTCCTTCTCAGGAACGTTCAAACAGTATTGGGGCCACCTCAGTCATGGTGATTCACTTGACAAATCTCAAATCCATGAGGAATCAGCTCTGGCTACTTCAGTAATACAATGGCAGAACCTGCTCATAATGAATGCCTACATGTAAACCATGGTGGAAGAGTAAAGGGATTAAATTTGGTCGAATAAGACCAAAATGCTTCCAATTTTATCGGGTTTGTCATAGCCTGGACATGTCATTAACTCCCTTCAATCAATTTCCTTTTCATGGACATGCTTTAATCCAGCCAAAGAGACATCATTCTCATCGCATTCTTCAATGAATAGTGACGACCAAACATCTAGGCATTTGTGATAGAGCCATTCACGTGCTCAACATCTGGGTGACAGTGCCCCATCAAAATTTCAGGGAATTGCATTAACATCCCTTCTTGTCATTCTCATATTGCTTTTAATAGGTCTCTAATGTGGCACATTGCCTTAACAGGTCATTTCGACAATTGAAATGAAAATGAAATTTGTTACTTGTGCCTCACAAGAATCTTCACTACAAATCAGAAAATCTTCATCCCAAGAAGTATGCCAAGCGTGGAATCAATCACCTAAGGCTTCTTTACAAGGGGAAGACCTTCATCCCTTAAGCGGATCTTTGCGAAAGATTTTGGATATTGGGAATGCCATCCATCTGAAACACTGGAACCCTAATTTGACCTTGTCACTCATCCTAGTATTATCTCAACAAAACCTTCTCTCATCTTGGTTGGCTTAGGTTTGCTGCAATCTTGTACAAATTTTTCGAAAAAAAAAAAAAAAGAGATTTTTCAAAATAAGATCATAGCATAAAGGTTCAAATTAAAACACCAAATCATGAAAATCTGTATTTTAAAGCGCATGCATCTTCTAAGAGCGGCAAGTCAATGCAAAAACCCCTTTTGTGGGAAAAGAGTTGTTTGAGTGAAGTGGTTGTCCCTTACTAGGGATAAGGGGCATGTGATCCCCAAACACTAACCTCATGATATCCCATCTTAATAACTCCACATTTCTAAAACATTCACCATTTTTACAAAGTGCACATTCAATTCTTGACAATCAACCCCCCTAGGGAGGTCCTACCCTGGATTGGTGTGGACCCTAAATCAGTGAATGACCATATGTTCAAGTTTCATTAACCAACTGATAAGATTTGAAATGATGGAGGCCTTTTATCCAGCTATCTAAACAATTATATCACTTGATAGCCCTTTTGAGCTAGAAAGAAATTGTTTTTCAAAAATCACCCGAATTTGTAATTTGGCACATAAGCTCCTAAGATTGAGAAGTAAGCGTTCAAGATGACGGAGAAATGCATTCATTTCATTGTCGTCCCACTTGCAGAGAAATATCCCTTGCTCGCCTATTTAAGCCTGTTGAATTCTTTTCTTGTTTAACCCAATCAAGGATTACCCCCCACATTGAGGCGAGTTAGACGATTACAAGAACCTCATGCTAGGTAACCTCCAATATGTGAGTCCATTAAATGAGTTTCTAATTAAAAAAAAAAATGAGAAAGAGCCCAAATCAAATGACAAAAGTCATGGGCCAATCAAGTCTAATGAAGCCCCAAGGAAAGAAAGGGCAAAAGAAAAATTTAGCCTGAAATAATCAAGAAACATAGGCTAAAGGAAACCAAATGAAAGCCCCAAAAATGAAATGGGCAAAATTCAAGAAATGGACTCAAATTAAGGATATAGCCGAACATGAGAGGCAACCAAAAAGATTCTCGATGAAGTATAATCCTTGACTTCAGGAAACTCTTCAAAGAATGTCATAGCCAAAATATCATCCCGTAAGCCTAGGAAACCCATATCCTTACATTACGGTACTAAGAAACTCCTTCCTGAATGAGAGCAACTACTTAGCCTATGGAGCTTATGTTGGGTAATATACATGTTTGCATTGAATACAAAACACACGCAGCGGAAAATAAACGAATCTACTTCATTCGCAATTGATAACATGCACTATGTAGGTTTTAGAATATGAGAACAAGAGAGTGTACCTTGATGTGGTGAAATTCAAATCCGAAATGAAGAAGTACTCGGGAACACTTTCAATCTTCACTCCAATTCCACTTGATGCCCAAGATGTGTGGTCTCTCAATCAGTTCTATGTTTTCTAGAGAGAATATCAAAGAGTGTCTCTCTTCCTTATATCATATATTATTACACTTATTAAACATACAAACCATTTTATTCTATATAAAATTCTGTATGTTTCTCTCCACATAACAGATTATCTAATTAGGCTAGCCTTTTGGGCCTTCCCAATTGGGCTATAGTGTGTGGCTTGGAGTGGGACCAAAAGGGAACAAATAAGACACTAGCTCCAATGGGCCTTGGGCTTTTCTGTCAACTCTTGACAAGTCCAAAGTTACCATTAATTATATTTAATACCAGTATATAAATATAATTGCACTCTAGGCCTCATTAATAAATTATATCCCAAGACTTTATTATACATGCAACCCCTTCATAAAATATTCGTAGTAATACAAAGTCATGAATATAGACTGCCACTTTGTAAATTACTACATCTTAATCCTTGAGTACCCGGTTTAATCCTTTTGTGTTATTCACCATATATTTATGAAATCCAATTTCATAAATATATACTTTAGTCTTACTAAAGTGGTTAGGCCTAACTCTCTGAATAACTGTACTCATTAAACTTATCTCAAGGGAATATTTTATATCTCCGTTAAGAGACTATGAACTCCATTTTGAGAATATATGTTCCATCAACACTAAATGTGGCTGCCCAACATACTGAGGTTTTGACCGTTACTTTAGATCTCACTCCTGATATATCAAAGCAACCTACATTTCATGATCAGGTCCATTATTCTCTCAGGATTAAGAGTTCATGTGAATACAAGTCGTGAGATTTATTATTCAATTGACAGTCGTTAGGAGAATAATAAATCTCACAGCAGTCCAGTTCAATATGTCTTAACTCTTAAAACATATCAACATATTAACTAGAAGTCACCACTTCCATGATCAAGACAAATCATCGTAGTTAATATGTTATAGTCTTCGCAGATGAAATGCCCAATTTCATCACCGACTACGAACCAAAATTCTGAGTTTACAAAGAACTTGTGATTTATATCTTTTGTGACTTTTCACATAAATCACATACTATGCATCTCATGGACTATTTGATAATGTCCGAATATTCATGTTACCATTACTTTAGATAAGAATTAAACAACTTTATTAAACACAATATTAAGTCATACATCATTTCTCACATAATGTCATACATAATATCATACATAGCATTATACAATAGGATTTAAGGGCACATATCCTAATAGCTTATGCCAAATAATCACCCACATTTGAAAATTTTGAGCCTAATATCCTTCATTTCAGGCACCCAATTAACCCTAAGGCCATATTACAACCTAATGAAAGACCTCACTGATCACTGAGGATTGGTTGGTCGTGGCACATTGAACATTTGGTCAATCATTGATGACAGAATCATTCGCTTATGCAAAGGCATCATTCCTCAAAAGGGGTAGGGTCCTCTCCCAACCCACCGAAAGAGTTCAAGGCAATAGGTAGCTTACTTCCAAGCTGGCCCGGCCGCAAGGAATCAAGAAATCTTTTCTGGTGCTGAGTTGGATCTCGGGTGACTAAAAAAGGAGGCCAGAAATGATGAGTAGTCGCGGTCGAAGTTTGTCTCTAGCCGATAGGCTAGCAATAAGGTTGGCCATAGCGAAGCGCTTACCAAGCGTGAAGGAAAGGGCCTTCGCCACTTGAGCCGTATGCGGGGGAACTCGCATGTGCGGTTCTTAAAGGGGGAGAGCTAGTAGGAGCAATGGTCAAACACATCATTCATGTTTTCCCTACATAGCTTAAAAAGGGACACCTATGCATTTAATAAACACAAGCACTTTTCTTAGGAAATCCTTGCTTGTGAGCATGTTCCCTATTCAAGGTAAATGATAGCCGTCAAGCATATACACTCTTATGCCACATAGGAAACATGGCCTTAGTGAACCCCTCTTGTGGTACATGCATTTAAACAAATTTTCATGATCCTGAATGAATTTCCAAAAGTTTTGAACTTGGTTTTCAAAACCAATTGTAATAGAAGGGAAAAATGATAACCCTCAAAGATTTCAAATTATAAGGATTTTAGATCCTCCAAACTTTTCAAGTCCAAAAACAAATCCTTGAAGGTTATTCATTTCTTCCTAAGGAGTTTCTAGAAAAAAAATGAGGTTTTAAGATTGCAACAACTGAGGCAAGCCTCTCTCAATCATTACCAGGTATCTCTAAAAAGACTTGAACCCAAAAGTTTCAAATGCTCAACCTCAGGTTTTAAATACCATTTGTGTTAGGATATATGTCCTTAAATCCTATTGAATGATGCTATGTATAACATTATGTATGACTTAATATTATGATTAATAAAGTTGTTTTATCATTATCTAAAATAATGGTAACATGAATATTTGGACATTATCATATAGTCCATGAGATGCATAGTATGTGATTTATGTGATTTAGTCACGGAAGATATAGATTATAAGTTCTTTGTAAACTCAGAATTATAGTTTGTAGTCGATGATGAAATTGGGCATTTCATCTGCAAAGACTATAACATATTAACTAAGATGATTTGTCTTGATCATGGAAGTGGAGACTTCTAGTTGATATGTTAATACGTTTTAAGAGTTAAGACATATTGAATTAAACTGTTGTGAGATTTATTATTCTCCTAACAACTGTCAAATGAATAATAAATCTCACGACTTCTATTTGCATTAACTCTTAATCCTGAGAGAATAATGGACCTGATCATGAGATGTATGTTGCTTTGATATATCAAAAGTGAGATCTAAAGTCACGATCAAAACCTCATTATGTTGGGCAACCACATTTAGTGTTGATGGAACATATATTCTCAAGATGGAATTCATAATCTCTTAACAGAGATATAAAATATTCCCTTGAGATAAGTTTAATGAGTTTGGTTATTCAGAGTGTTAGGCCTAACCACTTTAGTAAGAATATACTAAGGTATTTATGGAATTGGATTTCATAAATATATGATGAATAACTTAAAAGGATTAAATCGGGTACTCAAGGATTAAGATGTAGTAATTAACAAAGTGGCAGTCTATATTCATGACTTTGTATTACTACAAATATTTTATGAAGGGGTTGCATGTATAATAAATTCTTGGGATATAATTTAATAATAAGGCCTAGAATTTAGTTATATTTATATAGTGGTATTAAATATAATTAATGGTAACTTTGGGCTTGTCAAGAGTTGATAGAAAAGCCCAAGGTCCATTGGAGCTAGTGTTTTATTGGTCCCTTTTGGTCCCACTCCAAGCCACAAACTAAAGCCCAATTGGAAAGGCCCAATAGGCCGGCTCAATTAGATAATCAGTTAGTTATAAAGGGAGAAAATACAGAATTTTTTGTAAGAAAAAAAAAGATACATCATTATGAAGTGGTGTGTATGTGCAAGTGAAGCCACTCAATTATTCTCCTTTAGAAACAGATTGAGAGACCACACTTCTTGGGCGTAAAGTGGAATTGGAGTGAAGATTAAAAGTGTTCCCAAGTACTTCTAATCTTTTGTTTTGAATTTCACCGCACCAAGGTACGCTATTTTGTTCTTAAATTCTGAAATTTACATAGTGCATGTTATCAATCATGAATGAAATAGATCCATGTTTGTTGCTTTCGCTGTGTGTTTTGTATGAGATACAAAACCAGATTTTTCAACAATTTGAGCATCACTCCCTTAATCACTTTTCAAGCCTCTCGAACTCATCCAAATAGAGGATGCCTAAGTCATTATTTCAAACATGACCCCTAATGCCCAAGGATTGGCTCCAGTTTCAATCCTGATACTGGGGCAGTTTTATTTTTGATATTTCCAAACCATGTACGATATTCCCTTTATCCAGTGAGATTCACGATATCCACTAAGAGAAAAAGATCTCTCCCTATGGGAGCCTAAATAGGTGTCCAACATACATGATTCATCAAAACTACACAGAATTCAGCATCAAGGCACTTCTAATCTAGCTATGACAAAGAGTGTCAGCATTTCTAAGAAGGGACCTTCCCCAAAATTCAGTAAATCAAGAAACACGTTGTGTTATAATCGTCTAGTACGAGCTTAAACTTATGGCAAGTCAGTCCACCAATCCAGAACCACGCAAAATCCTACACTAGGGCTGTTTATTTTGCGTGGTTTAACCCATTTTTTGCTTGTCAACAGCTGGTCCACCCCGCCAGGTTCTTTTACTCTCATGTCATGAACTGCACAGAACTTACACTGGGGCAACTTTATTTTGTGTGGTCTCTCCCTCTTCCATCTCCCTCAGTGGATTGATCACTGTCAGTTTGAATTGGTAAACCCATGAGGATATGGTGCGATGTAAGTGCTACCGATATCACACATACAACAGCAGCCCTTTGAAAGGCGACATCCAAAACTGTACATGTAAGTCCTACCTAGAGGCATTGTTCTTGCACGCATCTTCTAACAACCATGTAGAAAATTGAATGCATAATCTTCTAACAACATGAAACTATTATCTCTAATTCCAAAACTCACAAAACAAATTATACATATTCGAAATTGAAGACCGCTTTGATACCAATTGTTGGAAAAATACATTTTTGTATCACATACAAAGCATACACAGCGGAAAACTAACGGATCTACTACATTCTTAATTAATAACATGTACTATGTAAATTTCGAATTCAAGAATAAGAGAGTGTACATTGGTGTGGTGAATTTCAAAACAAAGATTAGAAGTACTAGGGAACACTTTTAATCTTCACTCCAATTCCACTAACGCCCAAGAAGTGTGGTCTCTTAATCGATTTCTATGAATTTGTTCAAGGGAGAATAAGAGAGTATCCAATACTCACATACAAACCATTTCATGTTCTTACCAAAAACTCCATGTTTCTCTCCTTATAACTGATTATATAATTGGGCTAGCCATTTGGGCCTTTCTAATTAGGCTTTAGAATGTGGCTTAGAGTGAGACCAAGAGGGAACAAATAAGACACTAACTCCAATGGGCCACAGGCTTTTCTGTCAACTCTTGACAAGTCCAAAGTTACCATTAATTATATTTAATACCACTATATAAATATAATTGCACTCTAGGCCTTATTAATAAATTATATCCCAAGACTTTATTATACATGCAACCCCTTTATAAAATATTCGAAGTAATACAAAGTCATTAATGTAGACTACCACTTTGTAGATTACTACATCTTAATCCTTAATTACCTGGTTTAATCCTCTTAAATTATTCATCATATATTTATGAAATCCAATTTCATAAATTTATACTTTAGTAATTTCTTACTAAAGTGGTTAGGCCTAACTTTCTGAATAACCAAACCCATTAAACTTATCTCAAGGAGATATTTTATATCTCCGTTAAGAGACTATGAATTCCATCTTGAGAATATATGTTCCATCAACACTAAATGTGTCTACCCAACATACAAAAGTTTTGACTGTTACTTTAGATCTCACTCCTGATATATCAAAGCAACTTATACTCCATGATCAGGTCCATTATTCTCTCAGGATTAAGAATTCATGTAAATAGAAGTCGTGAAATTTATTATTCATTTCACAGTCGTCAGGAAAACAATAAATCTCACAGTGATCCAGTTCAATATGTCTTAACTCTTAAAACATATCAACATATCAACTAGAAGTCTCCACTTCCATGATTAGGACAAATTCTTAGTTAATATGTTATAGTCTTCGCAGATGAAATGCACAATTTCATCACCAAGTACGAACTAAAATTTTGAGTTTACAAAGAAATTGTGATTTATATCTTCTGTGACTAAATCACATAAATCATATACTATGCATCTCATGGACTATATGATAATGTCTGAATATTCATGTTACCATTATTTTAGATAATAATAATAAAACAACTTTATTAATTAAACATTAAGTCATACATAATAACATACATAGCATCTTACAATAGGATTTAAGAGAACTAATCCTAACAGTAAGTCCTACCCAGAGGCCTTATTTCTTCCATATAGCAGCAGCCCTTTAAAAGGCGATTTCCAAAATTATACTTGTAAATCCTACCTAGAGACACTATTTCTTGTATACAACAGCAGCTTTTTGAAAGGTGATTTCCAGAATTATACATGTAAGTCCTACTCAGAGGCATTGTTTCTTGCATACAGCAGCATTCCATTGAAAGGCGATTTCCAGAATTATACATGTAAGTCCTACCTAGAGGCATTGTTTCTCACACATGTCGGCTGCCCTCTCAAAGGCTCTCTTCCTAAGGTCATACATCAGCCCTCTCAAAGGCAATTTCCAGAGTTATACAGGACCCTTTCCACACTTCCACAATATAGGAACTTCTCTACGCTTCCACGGCATAGGAATCTAATCAGCCCTCTCAAAGGAAGTTTCCAGAATTATATAAGACCCTTTCCACACTTCCACAGTGTAGGAGCTTCTCCACGCTACCATGGCATAGGAATCTAATCAGCCCTCTCAAAGGCAATCTTCAGAATTATACAAGACCCTTTCCACACTTCCACGGTGTAGGAATTTCTCCACACTACCACAGCATAAGAATCCAACCAGCCCTCTTAAAGGTAGTTTCCAAAATTATACAAGACCCCTTCCACATTTCCACGGTGTAGGAGCTTCTCCATGCTACCATGGAGCAGGAATATAATCAACCCTCTCAAAGGCAGTTTCCAGAATTATACAAGACCGTTTCCACACTTCCACGGTGTAGAAACTTCTCCACACTACCACAGCGTAGGAATTTAATTAGCCCTTTCAAAGGCAGTTTCTAGAATTATACAAGACCCTTTCCACACTTCAACGGTGTAGGAACTTCTCAAAGCTACCACGGCGTAGGAACTTCTCCACGCTACCATGGCGTAGGAATCTAATCAGCCCTCTCAAAGGCAACATCTCCACACTTCCACGGTGTAGGAACTTCTCCTCTCTTGTTCCAAGAGTCTATTACGGTGCTTGATATCCAACAACGAATCAACGCTATCGTCCATACTTCCATGGTATAGGACCCTTTCCACACTTCCATGGTGTAGGAACTTCTCCATGCTACCACGGCGTAGGAATCTAAGCAGCCTTCTCAAAGGCAACATCTCCACACTTCCACGGTGTAGGAACTTCTCCTCTCTTGTTCGGGGAGTTTATTATGGTGCTTGATACCTAACAACAGATCAGCATAATCGTCCATGCTTCCACGGTATAGGACCCTTTTCACACCTCTACAGTGTAGGAACTTCTCCTCTCTTGTTCTATGAGTCATTATGGTGCTTGATACCCAACAACGGATCAGCACAATTATCCATGCTTCCATGGTGTAGGATCCTTTCCACCCTTCCATGGTGTAGGAACTTCCCCACGCTACCATGGCATAGGAATCTAAGCAGCCCTCTCAAAGGCAACATCTCCACACTTCCACGGTGTAGGAACTTCTCCTCTCTTATTCTGGGAGTCTATATGGTGCTTGATACCCAACAACGGATCTGCACAATCATCCATGCTTCCATGGTATAGGACCCTTTCCACACTTCCACGGTGTAGGAACTTCTCCTTTCTTGTTCTAGGAGTCATTATGGTGCTTGATACCCAACAACAGATCAGCACAATCGTCCATGCTTCCATGGTAAAGGACCCTTTTTACACCTCCACAGTGTAGGAACTTCTCCTCTCTTGTTCTAGGAGTCATTGTGGTGCTTGATACCTAACAACGGATTAGCACAAGCTTCTATGCTTCCACGGTATAAGAACTTTTTCACACTTCCACGGTGTAGGAACTTCTCCATGCTTCCACGGCATAGGAATCACTCATCAGGCATGCTATTCAAATATCCTCTATCTCAGACTAATCTTATTTTGAGGCTAACTAGTGGCGGTGTTGTACGTCTCACCATCCCACAATCACCAAGTTCCTAATCACCAGGTAAGTCCCTTTACTTTGCCTAGCATTTATTTTTTGCATCCATAGCATCCAACATTTGCTTGTTTTTCTACATAGCCAAAAAAAAAAAAAAAAATCTTGCATGCCTTCCTAGTTGTATTGCTAGTAGAAAAAATAAAAGAAGAAGAAAAATAGACACTAACCACAAGTCCAAAAAGTGTTTCAAAAGTAGCTGTAGCAGCTCAACTGCATCAGGTAAAAAACTGGTCTTGATCCTTGAATAGCCTCTACACATAATTTAGGGGAGACAAAATATGAAATCACATTCTTTATTCGACACCTTTCATTGCACTCGAGGTATCAGATAAAAAAGGCAACGTTGTTGATACTGTATTTTGTCCACCCTCGATTAGCGTTTCGGACCTTGAAAAAGCCAAAAATATCATTTTCTCTCCATGGGGCCGCGAGAAAATCCAGAATGACGTGGCGCAACTCATTCGGACACTAGAGCACCCAAAATGCCTTTTCCAGCTAAAATGACCATAATGCCCATAGTTAACCTAGGGTTTACCGAAGGTAAAACAAGGTCAAAATCCACACAAAATAAAACCTTTCATAGTTTTTCATCAAACCCGAGCTTCCTGGAGATTTTTAGCAACTTTGACCAAGTTTGACCCGAAGTTGACTTTGGGTGGGTCCAAAAACCCTAATTTTGATCCAGACTTCGGAACGGGTTGTAACCAATGTCAACACGAAGATTATCAAATTCTCATTCCAATGACTATTCATGGGTTGAAATCAGAGTTAGAATGGCCCGAGATATCACGAAAATCGGATTAACGCACCGATTCATGCACCACTAACTTCCTAGAGCCATAACTTTTGATCCGACCGTTGGATTTTTGAGTTCCTCACCTTTTTAGAAATTGAAAATCAAGATCTTTCCAAGGGTGGCAAGATAAACCCGATCGAGGGACTTTTGAGGCTTCAAAGGCCTCCTCTTCGAAAAATGCGTCGGGGCTATAAATAGCCCTAGGCACCCCTCAGACCTAGAAGGAATACATTTTTCTGAATTTCTGCTCTCTGCTTGGTTTCCCTACACGTTTTTCTTTCTTCCAAACACCAAAAAACACACATAAAAAAAAACATCAAAGCCTCTTGATTCTTCCCTCTTCGCCAAAAATACAAGGTATTGTTCTTATATCCAATCCTCATTTCCTTGGTTCTTCACTTTGGATTCGGAGTTTAAGGGTGTGGATGTAGCTTTTTTAGATATCATCCACACCACTAACCTTCTAAATCTTTTCATAGCATTTATCTTGCTCTTTTTGCTTGAATAACATGATTTATTGCTTTCTTTAGCATGTTTCTTGCTTTATTTGTTTTTTTAGCTTAAATCTCTTTGTTGTTATGTCTTATGCCATGTTTCGTGCTTAGATCCATGTTCCCACATGTTCATATGTTTAGATCTCCATGCTTAGGGTTTTATGCCTTTTTTCTTTTTTATGTTTTGTTCCCTTTTTTGCTCTATGTTGATGTTAAGGTTACATGCTCACATGCTTGATATCACATCTATGGTTACATCTTGCTAAATTTCTACATGTTACATGTATGCTCTATGCTCCTATGCTTATATCCGAGTCTTCACATGCTTGTATGCTTGGATTCATGTCCTTCCATGTCTATGTGCTAAATTTCTACATGTTACATGTACGTTCTATGCTCCTATGCCTATATCTATGCTTCCACATGCTTGTGTATTTGGATTTGTGCTCTCTACATGTTTCATGTTATTTTCCATGTGCTTGTACGCTCTATGCTATGTTCGTGTTCCTTGACCTAGGCTGTGTTTGTCATGCCATGTGCTATTGTAACCCTTTTGTCACTTTATCTTTGTTTCTTGCATTTTGGCCTATTTGTTTAGACCTAATCTAGACCCTATGGTCTTTGTCATTGTCCATACACCTTGGCCCACATCAAAGGGTTTGGATCATCCTTATTTGCATGTCTATGTTTATTTCTATGCTTTATGCTTATGTTAGCCTCTCTAGTTCTAGGCTTTGCCAAGCTTGACGCCCTTAGCAGGTTTGTGGTTGTGTGGTTACGTCTAACACCCAGGAGGCCTTGTTTGTATGTATCACTAGGGATGCATCGCCGTGATGTCGGTTGCTTCTTGCTTGCCTTGTTTGTATGCTTACCAAGCTCGTTTATGCCACCTGTTGGCTTTATATGCATCTTTACACACTTGCTTACATGTCCATGCATGTGTCTTGCTTGCTAGTGTGTCGTCCATGCTTCAACACAATGAAGTTATGGATATTCAATCCAAACCTACATTTATCCCTCGCGGACACCATCTTTTGTTTGTTTCCTTGCTTGTTTACCTTTTTTGCTTGTTTGCTTGCTTTACTGCTATGCTTGCCATGTCTATCATGCTTATCTGCTTTATGCCTCTTTTACATACCCTTTGCATACTTTCCTTCCATTGCTTGTCTGCTGGTTTCTTATCTTTGCCTTTGAATGTACACACATAGAGCGAGGACGCTGGGAGCTAAGGCACAGTCTCCCAGGTGCAAGCAAAAAGGGTGTAGACGCAAGCATGTCGATATGAGCTAAGCGGCTGTGTTCAGTAGGTTTAGGAGTTTTAGCCTTTCCCTTTGGTTATGTACTCTTTTAAACCTCCTTCCTTCCTCCCGCCTTTCTCTCTTAGATGGTATGTATTAGATATATCATGCCTTGTACCATTTTTCCTTATCTCTAGAGTATGGCGACCTCTATTTACTTTCCTGCACATATATTTTGGTCCATGCTCTAAGGATATAGGCATTTACTTTCATGCTTTGTGTGCTTTCATTATGCATAATTTATGTATATATATACCTGCTCGCCCCCTCCACTGTGATCGTCACAGTCCGTATCACCTAAGGCAGGCAATGCCTAATTTCCGCCGTGAAAGTATGGTGACTCGTCGCCAGATTTTCACCGTAGAAATCTGGCACTTTGCTCGAACGCCTTAAGAAAGCATAGATTGGGACCACACACATTCAAAAGCCAAAACTTCAAAGTCCTCATGCCAATGCCAAAGCCAAATCATGTTTTTACTGCCAATTTCTGAAAATTAAGGTTTTATCAAAACAAAGACTGTCCTTGGACAGGCATTGTGGGGTGCCTAACACCTTCTCCACATGTAACCAAACTTCCAGACCTAAGAATCAAGATTGGTAATAAAATCAACTAGAAATACGTGACCAATCACCCCTTAGAAAAACCCAATGATTGGTGGCGACTCTACTTACCTTTGGTAATCCCTTGAAATTTGGCCCAGATTCCTACCCTAAAACGAGAGAGAGAGAAAGCACCTACCATCCTCCACCGAGAGAGAGAGAAAGCACCTAAAGCCCTGCGTGAACACACACCATATATATTGAGAAGGGCCTTCCAACGGGGCCCGCGCGCGCGGGAGCTGTCGCCATGGTAGGTGGTTACACTAGGGCTTGTAACGGAAGCGACAACCTTTTCGCTTCCGCCCCGATCTTGGCTGGGTGTCGATAGCTATAGCTATTGAAAGGAATCAAAAGATTCAGCGCCTGCAAATTATAGATAATATATATATATATATATATATTTGTGTGTATGTGACTACACAAATTCAGATGTTAAAACTTCTAAAATGCCGAAAAAGATATATAATTAAAGAATAAGTTATTGAAACAATTCAAAAAATATATGACTTTTCAAAAGAGAAATATAAGAAAAAGAAAAACGTGCACAAACCAAAAAATCAATAAGTTTTAAATTTTAACGGGTCTAAACTTTAAATGGACCTTATAAACATATGGCCCACACTAAAAAATGTTGAGCAGAAGCCCACGTTGAAATAATGAAAGTCATACCTCCTCTTAATATATTGTATATAAGCTTTTTGTCCAAGAAATTAACATATTTTTATATCGTGAAGTGAAGTAAAGACATATGAAGTAGCAGTAACCTTAAATTTCAATTAGTGCAAGCTTTTTTATCTTGTAAAAAATGGCTAAAGAGAGTTTGGTGATTCATGTACGAAAATTATTTTTTAAAAAAATACATGAAAAATCATAAAATAAAATAAATAAATTTAACAAAGTAGAGAAGAAAATAACAGAAGAAGAGCTCATAAATCTACTCGGCTTTAAAAAAAAATATTAGGGCTTGCATTGCTTTTATAGTGATTGTTAAGGACATATTTTTATGTAATTGGCATATCCTTTGACAAAATGCACTTTACTTGTATTTGGGTAAGTCTAAGAAGGTTCAAGATGATCATTACAAGTGGTTAAATTGAAGACATGAAGATTACTCAAGAACTGCTCAAGAAAAGTACGAACTGCAGGTGTCAATACCTCATCGACAGAAGCTCAATTTGTCGAGATTCATTATAGCTCGACACATGTCTCCATCTATCAAGCTTATGGGACTCAGACTATAGCCTGTAACGTTTTTATTCTAAAAGGCACTACAACAATATGTATTTTTAACGACGAAAATTAGTGAGGAAATATTTTTCATTGTTAAAAATATAGCTTTAGTGATGAAATATGAATTTCCTCACTAAAAATGAAAAAAATTATAACATTTAGCGACGAAAAATAAATTTCGTCGCTATTGTGATCTGAAATAAAGGCGCTAGTTGAGGGAAAATATGCCGGGAGTTTAATTAATCTATAGTGACAAAATATTTCGTCGCTAAAAGTTTATATTTTTAGTGACGAAATATTTCGTCACTGTAGGTATTACTGTGGATAGTTTTAGTGACGAAAATCTTTTCGTCACTATAAGGAAGTATTAGCGGCGAAAAATATTCGTCACTAAAAATAATTATGGTTTTGTAATTTCACAGTTTTAGGGATGAAACTATATTTCGTCACTAAAAGTATGCTATAGCGACGAAATGTGAATTTCGTCACTAAAAATCTTAACAAAATATAATTTCTTTAGTGACAAAATTTGAATTTCATCACTAAAAGCTTAACAATTCTGGTTCTTTTGTGACGAAACCTAAATTCGTCGCTAAAAGTGGTCAATAGCAACGAAAAATTTTCGTCACTAAAGACCACTATATTGCAAATGTGATTTAATTTCTTGCAAATGTGAATGAACCTTGTTGATTAGTAGCAATTGTGTTCCTTTATTCGATTTCAATACTTGTAAGAATTGTACTTGTGATGTTTGAGATTGGTTTGTGGTGGGTTGTTGTGTTGGAGCATGCGGGTGGCTTGCGTGGTGTTATAAGATGGTTTAAATCCATATTGGGAGTGTTTTTAATTTCTTGCAAATGTGAATGAACCTTGTTGATTAGTAGCAATTGTGTTCCTTTATTCGATTTCAATACTTGTAATTCGATTTCAATACTTGTAAGCATTGTACTTGTGATGTTTGAGATTGGTTTTGTGGTGGGTTGTTATATTGGAGCAAGATGGTGGCTTGCATGATGTTATAAGGTGGTTTAAATACAAATTGGGAGTATTTTTAATTTCTTGCAAATGTGAATGAACCTTATTGATTAGTAGCAATTGTGTTCTTTTATTCAATTTCAATACTTGTAAGCATTGTACTTGTGATGTTTGAGATTGGTTTTGTAGTGGGTTGTTGTGTTGGAGCAAGCGGGTGGCTTGCATGGTGTTATAAAGTGGTTTAAATTCATATTGGGAGTGTATATTTGTGTCTGCAATGTATATTTGTTTAAGTATTAATATAGACTTGTGCATTCATAAATAGGATAAAACTTTATCTAAGTAGCTTATAGACTAAATGTTAAAATACATTATGCATGAGTTGTCCTTATTTTACTAAAGTAGCATTCAACTTGTAATTGTAGTCAAACATGGATAAAAGTTGGATGACAATGGGTAAGACACCCGATGGCAGATTAAGTCATCCATATATTGAAGGGGTCAATGCATTTATTAATTTTGCAAGAACGGTTGTGGGCTTGAGTGGTAACATTTCGTGCCCGTGTATTCATTGTGTGAATTGCTATCGACAATCTCTTCATACTGTGCGCATCCATTTGCTTCATCGTGGGATTATGCAATCTTACATTAATTGGTATAATCATGGAGAAGCTCGTGTATTGAACGAGAACATTCATGATAATGAAATGTCGGATGGTGATCATATGGATGGTCTCGATGCCTTGGTAGGTGACCGAATTAGAGGGGAACTAAGAAATGCAACCGAAGATGAGGAGGTGCGCCGTTTTGACAAACTTGAGAAAGATGCAAAGCGTGAGTTGTATCCGGGTTGCACTGATTATAGTATTTTGAAGTTTGTTATTGAGATGTTGAATGTGAAGGTAATGACCAACTTGAGTAATAAGGGGCTTGATATGATGCTAGAATTGCTGACAAAGGTTTTACCGAAAGGTAACTTAGTTCCAAGGTCAACTTATGAAGCAAAGAAGATATTACGTGATTTTGGCATGTCATACGAGCATATAGATGCATGCAAAAATGATTGTGCACTAATTTGGAAGGAAAATGAAAATTTTGATAAATGTCCGGTGTGTGAGGCGCCTAGGTATAAGGATACACGTGCCCAAGGTAAGAAGATTCCTCATAAGGTATTGTGTTACTTTCCGTTGACACCAAGACTGAGGAGATTGTATATGTCAGGCCAAAGAGCTAAGGACATGAGATGGTATATAGACAAACGTGTGGATGATGGGATAATGAGGCATCCGGCTGATAGTGAGGAGTGGCAGGAGTTTGATTTGCAACATCTTGATTTTGCCCTCGAACCTCGCAATGTAAGGTTAGGGTTGGCTAAAGATGGATTTAACCCTTTTGGGAATATGAACAACAACTATAGTATGTGGCCTGTCATACTTATCCCCTATAACCTACCACCTTGGTTGGTTATAAAGGAGCCATATTTTATGTTGCCCTTGCTTATTCCTGATCCCCATCAACTGGGAGATGAAATTGATATTTACTTGAAACCATTAGTTGACAAGTTTAAGGAGTTGTGGGAAGAAGATGTAGAAACTTATGATGCTTATAGTAAAGAACATTTTCAAATGCGTGTAACTTTGTTGTGGACAATACATGACTACCCTGGATTTGATAATGTGTCTGGGTGGAGGACAAAATGTTATCATTCTTGTTACACTTGCAACAATGAACCATATTCAGAAGCTTTGGAAAGTAAAATTGGATTCATTAACCATCGAGCTTATTTGCCTATGGAACATCGTTGGAGACATAGTCGGTTGCATAATGGTTTACCGGAGAAACGGAAGAGATCTTTAGAGTTACAAGTGGGAAAGATACAAGAGCAGCTAGATAGAATGCCAAATATAATTTTAGGAAAGCATCCAAGTAACAAGAAGAAACAACTCATTGGGGAGCCAAATTGGTCAAAGTTAAGTATTTTGTACAAGCTTCCATACTGGAAAAATAAGAAGCTTAAGCACAACATTGATGTCATGCATGTGGAGAAGAACATTAGTGAGAGTACTTATGGTACTTTATTGGGCATTGAGGGTAAAAACAAGGACACTGACAAGGCACGGATAGACTTGAAAAATATGAACTTCAGGCACACGTTGCATTTGAAACAACGTCCTGATGGAACATATGACAAGCCACGTGCCCCAGTGAAAGGAATGGTTTTTATGACTTTTTGAAATCAGTCAAGTATTCGGATGGCTATGCAGCCAACATATCAAGGTCAGTGAACGCAAAAAATGGTAGATTATCTGGTTTGAAAAGCCACGACTGTCATGTGCTACTACAACGAATTCTTCCAATTGGGTTGCGAGGGTTTGTAGATAAAGACATTAGTATTGTATTGTTTAAGTTGGGCAATTTCTTCCAAGACTTATGCTCAAGGACCCTAAAGCGAAGTGAATTGGAGAAACTAGAAGACCGTATAGTTCTTATACTATGCAAGCTTGAGAGGTTCTTTCCTCCAGCATTCTTTGATGTTATGGTCCACCTTGCTGTTCACTTGCCTCGAGAAGCAATTCTAGGAGGCCCGATACAATATCGGTAGATGTATCCAATTGAAAGGTAATTAGATCCTTTGATGCATTCATCAATTGCATGTTTCCCATGTGGTATAAAATCACATACTGTGTATTTTTTCCTCGTAGGTACCTTGGAAAATTGAAAAGATACGTTTCCAACCAAGCTCGACCAGAAGGTTCAATTGCAGAGGCTTACATTCTTAAAGAATGTATTAACAATTGGTCTTTGTATATTGATAAGATTAAAACTGTGCATAATCGAAGAGAAAGAAATGAAGATTTTGGTGAATCTAGCGAAGGATTGATAGTTTTTTCACAGACTGCCCGACCTACAGGTGGTTGGCAAAATGATGGCAACTTGTCTCGTGCATTGCTTGATACTGCTCATTGGTACTTGTTGTACAATAGTCCTGAGCTAGAGCCTTATTTAAAGTATGTGATTTCATATTTATATATTGTTTGATCAAATTTTGAATATTATCTACAATGCTTAGCTGAAAATAAATCACTTAATTTTTAACAGTGAACACAAAAACACATTGCATAATTCTACTGGAGAAGTCATAACTCAAATCCAACGACAAGAGTTTCCCAAGTGGTTTAGAGAACGTGTAAGACATTTGAAATTTAATCACACACTAATGAATTTACATCGCGGTAAATTTATTCATCATTACTTATTACTAATTAATATCACTTGTTATATGTCATTATAGATGAATAAATTGAAAGTTAACGAGTTATCAGAAGCTACTAAACAGTTATGGTCATTAGCAAATGGTCCTAAGCCGCATGTGAAGGAGTACACAGTTTGTATGGTCAATGGTGTAAAGTTCCATACAAGAGACCTAGGCAATCGTCGTGTAACCCAAAACAGTGGTTTATGTACCAAAGGGAACCATGAGGGAGAAATGCACAACTTCTATGGTCATGTGTGCAAAATTTGGGAATTAGAGTATATGTTTTGTCATAAAGTTGTTTTGTTCCAGTGTGAATGGTACAATACTAGTACCAATAATCGAAGGAGAACGATAAGAACCGATGCACACTGCACGAGCATTGATGTTACAAGTCGGTGGTATCAAAATGACCCTTTTATACTTCCTAGTCAAGCGAAACAAGTTTTCTACCTTCAAGATACCAAATTACATGACCCTTGGAAAATTGTGCAATGCATCCAACATAGGGGAGTGTTTGATGTCCCGGAAGTCGGGGGCGGAGAATCCAATGATAATACAGAAGATAGTGACGCATTCCAATAAGAAGCAATTGTTGATGTTGTCCCTATTAATGTTGAAGACAATATTATTGAGAACTGTATGGTGATGTTGAAACTGAGGTTGTTCCTGAAGGTGGAACTTCACGAGACGCTAATCAAAATGAAGAGCAAGACATACCTGATGTTGATCTTGATATGGATTATGATATGTAGAGTTCATAATAATTGTCTTAAATGGTGTGTGCTTGTTTTAAAGTTTTATACTTGTTTAAGTTCAAATTTTGCACTTGTGAATTGCTTGATATGGATAATTGTGTGGATTATGATATATAAAGTTAGTAGTAATTGTTATTGAGATGTTTTGTGCTTATCTTGAACTTGATATGAATATTAATGTGGTCATTTGTTGTGTTGAGTTAGTAGCAATTGTGTTCAAATTTTGCACTTATCGTGTGGACTATGATGTTAAGTTAGTAGCAATTATACTTATATTTCATGTCAATACATAGTTTCAAAAAATGTCAAAAAAGGCCAAATACATTCATAATATACCGAGGTATGAGATGACAAGATTGAATAGAATGAGGCAAAATCAAGAGAGATTTGATGCTTTGGGATTGAAGCACATCTCAACTTCTCTAAAGGATTCTGCTCAGTCCAATTGTGCAAAAGGAAAAAGAAGTAGAGCTAGTGTTGTGGTAGATGACGATTATGTACCACCTATTGGTAACGATGACGATGATGATGAGTCATCTAATTCTATAATCCATAAGGTACAATAGATGTTCCATAGGGTACAATAGATAATAACTTTGTTGTTCCATTATTTGTAATGACTTTGTTGTTCTATTATATGCATGTTTGTTAGTTACAGATGGCACCAGGACGACTTACACGCTCGCGAGGTGAGGCATCTATCCCGGTATTTCAATCTACGGAAACACCTCTTGAAGCAAATCCTCCCACCAAAGTTCTTCTAGTGCGGATGCTATCGACGCATTAACTAGCACAACTGGTAATTACATAAAACATACTTAATTACAACTACACCTTGTCTTTACTATTGAGATTATACTTAATGTACATAGAATTTATATTTTTTAACATTGATAATGTGTAAATAGGATCTACTAGCAGAAATACCCGTGGAACAACACATGGTATAGCAGTACGGGCATTTGTTGAAAAAAGTGGTAAGCTGCCAGTACGTATAGCTGCAGAGTATGATGCTCCTGTTGGGAAGAATGCGTGCAAGCTTGTCAATCAAATTGGCGTACAAGTACAAAGTAATTTGTCTAGTTATAACATAAAAAATTGGAAAAGTGTTGATGCTGCTACTAGAGATGTGGTGCTTTAAAACATCGCGGTAAATTTACATTGATAACATTTAACTCATCTTTGTTGTCACTAAGCATATTAAATTCATATAATAATATTTTTATAATACATATACATTTCATTTTACAGGATCAGTTTGAGCTACAAGGAGATTCGAACTTGGTAACAAAAACATTAAATACAAAATGTGGAAGATTATTGAGTTGTAGCTCTAACAAGTTGCATCAGGCTTATAAAAAACTTGTACAATCTCATGGTGCTGACTATGCAAGAAGCCACCCGCCAAAGAATGCCACACTTGAGCAGTGGACTGGACTCATTGATGGGAAATGGACCAATAAGGACTGGCTGGTAAATTATTTATGCGTATATTATTATTATCTAATGTTTACTATATTATGTTGTCAAATAATTAGATTAATACTTAGATGAAATAAATGTATATTGTTTTATTCATGATCTAATAAATATCTTGAATGTTCTTTATTAGGAAAAATCAAGAAAGAACTCTAAAAATAGGAACAAAACTGTAGGCAAACATAGATGCGGGACAAAAGCACTTGTTGTTAGGATTGATTAGGAGGTGCGTGTTTTTTCATTTTCTTAAACCTTAATATATTACATGTTGTGATTAATTAACTATATTTATCTAGCACTCGAATGTTAATTAATTAGACAAATAATAATGGCGGTCAAGTTCCTGAATTGGCAAAAATCTACAAAGATGTTCATTTCAATCCAAATACAAATAGGTAGATACACCATAAGGATGAAGCAACATATGTATGTGTATCATTTCATCCCTATCATGTTTGTAAAGCTATAACATATGTAGTATTAATGTTGTGATTGTTTTTCTCTCTCTTTTAAATGATAGAAAACTATTCTCAAAGTGCAAGAGGATCATTGTCAAGATCCTAATGCAATTCCCCTTACACAAGAGGAGATCTCAAACTTGGTTTTTAAGAGGAAGTCCAGATTGTAAAAGGACTTGGCATGAGACCTTCCTCTTCTCTAGTAACCACCGCCTCATCTAGGTCCTCAGTGGAGTATATTCATCGGTTAGAAAATGAGATAATTGAGCTCAAAGAGGCAAGAGCTAGGGACGAAAAGGAGCGAGCTAGGGAGCAAGAGACGCGAGCTAAGCAAGAAGAGATCCAACAAAATATTCTTAACTTTTTAAGGAGCAAGGGTTATGATGATGCTCTTACCTATGGGGGTGGTTCATCTTCAAGTTAAAACACTTATTGGTTAGTACTTTATTTTAGAAACTAATTGTATTATATTACACTTGAAAATTTATATTTGCTTTCTACAACTTATACATTAGGAGTTGTGATTTTAATTCATAGGTATGACTACTCTTAATGTATTATTAGAAATGTTTCTTATAACATAGTTAATGTTTTTACTTTACGATTTTAATGTAGTATTGTTTTTATATTTGTGCAGATTTCTTATTGGTGACTTTAGGGGATATACTTTTGGCAATTACTTGAAGACATATGAGAACATTTTCTGTTGGTTCTAATTATATTATGTTACACTTTTTATATTATTATAAGACATCTTGAGTTATTGTATGTGTTGTGAACAATTATTGTATGGAAGAAGTTTGAATTGGATACTTGTTTTATTTTTTACTTGTGGAATGTATGGATTGATTTTTTATAAATGTGTTGTTGGAATAAATGTGTTATTCAAATGTGAGGTTTTAATAATGTGATGACAGGGTATTTGTTAATATTAAAGCTATTAAAAAAATAAAAACAGAAAATAAATTTTAGCAACGAATTTTTTCGTCACAAATATAGCAATAAAAAATTGTTTTAGTGACGAAATATTTCGTCGCTAAATGTAGTAGAATTTTGTAAGAAATGGTTTTAGTGACGAAAATTTTTGTCACTATATGTGCTTGGATTTTCTTAAAAATACTTTTAGTGACGAATTTTTTCGTCACTAAATGTACCCGAAAATAGTTTTAGTGACGAAATGTTTCGTCACTAAATATGATTTAATAAACTAAAATGGTTTTAGTGACGAAATATTTTCGTCTCTGAATAGTGTTTTTAGCGAGGAAAACATTTAGCGACAAAATGTTTTCGTCGCTAAAAGTTTTTTCTTTTTTATATCAGACTTTTAGTGACGAAATTTTTCGTCGCTAAGACTTTTGGCGACGGGGTTACAGCGACAAAATGAGTTTCGTCGCTAATTAGTAGATTTTGTCGCTAAAGATTATTAGTGACGAAAAATTGGACTTTTAGTGATGAATTTTTTCGTCACTAAAAGTACATTTTCTTGTAGTGAGGCTATTTGTTTATGGGTTTGTATAATCCTTATAGGATTAGGAAAACCCAAGGTTTGTGGGTTTGTATAATCCTTATTGGACTAGGAAAGCCCAAGGTAAGTGTAAACCTCTTTGGAATAGGAGAGTCCATTAAGCTCCTATTTAAAGGAGGTGGAAAAAGAAAAACCTAACCCTAGAGAGCTTCATAAGGTTTTCTTTTTGAAACCCTAGCCTCCTCCTACAAAAGAAAGAGTTCTTGCTGTGTTTCTTGTATGCCTTTGGGTTCTGTAACTAAGCAAAGTCTCTTGCACCAACATTGAAGATCTTATTGGTGTTTCTATGTGAAGCTACTGCAAATCAACTACAACAATCAAAGGGTTGCTGTGGAGTTAGTCACATACTAGGATTCGTGCATCATTGGTTAGTCACGTACTAGGATTCATGCATTGAAAGGAGAGATTGCCACTACATCACAAGTCCAATTGGGTATTAGGGTAAGGGTTCAACTGTAGGTTGGTTTTAGGTACTGAGATTCCTTTAACATGTAACCACTTGTTTTTTATAATAGTTGATTCTGGGGAGTGGTGACCTTAAATTCACCCGGTGGGGTTTTACCTCGGTGGTTTTTCCCATTCGTAAACAAATCGCATGTGTCAAATTTATTTTCTGCTGCATTTAACTTAGTTGGTGATTTGTTTGTGCTATCACGCTTATTGCATGTAATTGAATCTAATTAATTTCACTTGGCTAAATTAATTGATTAAGTTACCAAAGGGGTCAGTACATTCTTGGCCTATTGGTGTTCATGATTAACCTTGCAAATTTGAATATAAATTATCAACGTTTAAGTTTGAGTTTAAGTTGGACTCGTTAGAGAGATAGAGTTTCACTCCTAACTCTACTGATGGGAAATTATATCCATAGAAAAATAGAAAGACATCTATTCATAAGTATATGATATAAATGCTTAACCCTTCAAACCCATTAAGACAACCACGAAAAGATCCAAAGTAGTACTTAAACTCCACTTTTAGTTCATCAAAAACCTCCATGTCTTAACTACATGATTACCCAAAATGGCATGTTAACGATCTTTAAGCTTCCAAATAAGCTCCCATCACACCCCTCTAACCCCAATCCTAAAGACCAGCTAAATAAAGTCTTAGAATGTGTCTTTGGAGTTCAAATATGGTTTCTATGGCTTATTTTGATTTTACAAAATTGTTTTACCAATATTGCACTAAACACAAGACCTTTCTAAGCCTAAAACCCAATTCTTGGGAACTTCATACAAATATAATTCTAAAATTACCAAACTTCTCACTAAACATCATTTTATACTCCACAGATAAGTCCCTATATACTTTTTTTGAACTCCCAAGCTTTCATCGTGAAAGCACCAATTTTTCAATATCTTAGAGACCCATTTTGAGAATTATTGGCCAGCTGCAATAGGAGTATAATAACCTTGTTTTTATATCATAATGAAAAACATCAAAGATTATAAGAAATACCTAGGGCTTCCTTCGTTTGTGGGCCGCCAGAAAAAAGCTTGCTTTTAATAAAGTCAAGGAACACATTTAGGCTAAAATGCAAGGGTGGAAGGAGAAGGTGTTATCTCAAGCCGAAAAAAAGGTGATGATTAAAGCCGTGGTCCAATCGATCCCTACATATTCCATGAGTGTGTTTCGCTTACCTGTTGGACTTCTAAAAGATATTGAGGCAATGATTCAAAAATTTTTGTGGGGATGTGTTGCGAACTCTCAAAAAATTCATTGCGTGCGTTGGGAGAAGCTGTGCTCTTCTAAGTCGGTAGGCAATATAGGGTTCCGAGATCTTCGTCAATTTAATGATGCGTTGCTTGGGAAACAAGTGTGGCGTCTATTCCATGAAAAGGAGACTCTATTATACAAGGTGTTCAACGCTAAATACTTTCCTTCTGGTGACATTTTTGGGGCTGTTCTTAATTGGAGGTGCTCATTTGCTTAAAAGAGTATTATGCAGGCGAGGGAAGTGATTTCTAATGGAGCCAGGTGGATGATCAGGGATGGCAAGGATATTCGGATTTGGCAGCATCGTTGGATTCCATCTTCAGGGGGTGGGAAGGTTTTGTCTCCTCAGTTGGATCATTCTTTGGAAGTGGTTCAGGATTTGTTCATCCCAAGAACAAAAAGTTGGGATTCTATGCTTATTGATAAACAATTTTTCCATGGGAGGCTGACTATTTTAAGAGCATTCCTCTCAGTGCTCATCACCATTCTGATTTATTGATCTGGCTTTATACTTCGGATGGTTGTTATTCGGTTTGTTTGGCGTATCATCTTCTGGCAGTGGCTCAATCTCAGGACCTGCCTAGTTCTTTTAATGTTGATGCAAGCAAGAGGTTGTGGAAGGGGGTTTGGAGTATAGAGGTGCCAAATAAAGTGCGTCATTACATTTGGAGGGTTGTTGGTAAGTCTCTGCCTACTAAGAAGAACTTGGTGAAGAGGTGTGTCATTTCAGATAGTCTATGTGGTTTGTGTGACGTCGGGGTGGAGGATAGCATTCATGCCTTATGGCTTTGTGATAGTGTGAAGCCGATTTGGATGTCCACACCTTCCTCTGTGTTTCGTGCTTAGAAGCTATCTACTTTTGAAGAATTGGTTTTCTACATGCTGTAGAATGCTACTCCCAATAAGGTTTCTTTCTTTTCCATGATAGCTTGGGCTATTTGGGAACGGCGGAACATATTAAGGGTGCATCAGTCTATTTTGGATGTTGAGGATGTGGTGGATCGAGCTTCAACTCTCTTGCAGGAATTTCATGATGTGCAAAAGCTGCAACTGAGAAGGAGCGTGCCTAGGGAGGTTGTTAAATGGTCTCCGCCAACTGAGGGTATGTATATAGTCAATTTCGACAAGGCAATTTTTGAAGACCAAGCTTTTGCAGGGTTAGGGGTGGTGATTAGGGACTCTACAGGTCTGATTATTGGTGTGCTTAGTCAGAGAATTAGGCTCCCTAGCTCGGTGCTGATGGTGGAGGCTTTAGCTGCTCGTAGGGTTGTCTCGTTTGCCAATGAAATCTGTGTTCTTCGAGCTATGGTGGAAGGTGATTCTCTAGAGGTTAGCAAGGCCATTAACACCTCTAAACCCTCCAAGGCTCCTTATGGACATATTATTGATGAGATTAAATTGTTGTCTTCTTGTTTGTCCTGCTGTAATTTTGTTCATGTTAAGCATGGGGGTAATAAGTTAGCTCATGCTCTCACGCGTCGAGCAGTTTTATCAGCAGATACTGATGTGTGGTTGGAAGACCTTCCACATGATTTTACGATGTTTTACTATTTGATTTCGCTTAATAAAATTTCCTTACTAGTTTCTCAACAAAAAAAGAAAAAAAAAAAAAAAAAAAGAACCCACCACTTGACAAAACCAAAGAAAAAAAAAAGAGAAAGAAAAAAAAAAACCCCAACGTTACAAAGGAAAAGTAAAAAAAAAAACTTGTGGGCCCCACCACCATTTTTCCCACTTTTCACTCAAAGTTTCTCTCCAATTTAGAGAGATTGTATTTTGAAAGGGGAGGAGAGAAAACTTGTAGGCCCTACCACTTTTCTCTCCCCCTTCCCCTCTCAACCAAATAGTAAAAAATGTCATTTTCCACCCTATTTTTCTCTCCCTATTTTCCATCCTCCCCATTTTACTCCAACCAAACATACCCTTTGAGTTTTCTCTCAGTTTTTGACTTTCTTCTCCTCTCTCTCAGTTATTTATAGGCTACACTTCTTCTTTCTCATTTTCTTCTTTCTTAACTTCTTCTCTTCCAAACCAACCACAAGAACATAGAGCCACGATTACTAAACAAAACCCTAAGCAAGACCCATAAAAGAAGAAACAAATCCCTAAGCCATGAACGGTACTAGCAAGGGAATTGTTCTCGCAAAACAATAAAAACTCATTGTTTATTTGTTGTCCTGCGTTCTCTCTCTCTCTCGATCGTGCACTCTGTCCTCTCTCTTCGACTTAGCTCCATTTTCAGAAAGAAGCTCACCATTAATTAACCTTGCTGGCGTAGGGAAAGGGGTTTTACACGGCGCTAATTGAAACCCATTTCAAGTACTATAAAGTTGATTTGAAATTTCCCCAAATCTGTTTGATTTGTGCTTCACTTTTTCACCAAAATTGCTTGATGATAGGTATGATACATTTGGGTGTGTATGTGTCTGCCATGTACCAGTGGGTGGCCAGAAGCAGGTAGGATTGGTTATGCTGCAGGTATGGGTTTTCTTGATGATGGGTTCGATTTATTGGCTCTTTTTTCATTAATCTATAGCTAATGTGATTTGTTGCTCAAACTCATCATTTTTCTTTACCTAGTTTCACATATGTTTGATTGTGTTTGTTCATGGTTCTGGGTCTTAAATTGAACAACTGCGTTTTTTTTCATGGTATTCTATTTATGCTAACATTCTGAGGTTCAGAACTTTGATCTACATCTTACTCGCTTCTCAGATTTTGAATAATATTTTTGGTCTGTTTGGTATGTTGGAAAAATTGGTTTTGCATCTCATACAAAAACCACAGCAGGAGCAATGGAAGGATTTACTTTATTCATGATAGATAACATGTAACCCTGAATTATAGAACAAAGAGAGAAAGCGTACCTTGGTGCAATAAAATTCAAAAATAAGACCTGAGAATACCTTTAATCTTCATCCAAATTTCACATGGTGCCCAAGATGAGTGATCTTTCAATCAGTTCTTGTGAACGTTGATTTTCCTTTGGAAAAGTGTATTTCCAAGATTCTGTAGAGAAAAACTGTTTTTCTCTTCCTTATAATCATACGTATGTTTTTAACTACCTTACAGTTACTTTATTTAATAACTGTTATTAAATAAATAACTGATTATCTAATTGGGTTAGCCTTTTGGGTCAGTTCAATTGGGCTAAAGTGTGTGGCTTGGGATGGGACGAAAGGGACTAAAAAAGCTCTAGCTCCAATGGGCCTCAGACTTATCTGTCAACTCTTGACAAGTTCAAAGTTACCATTAATTATATAACAAGTACCACTATGGAAATATAATTGCACTCTAGGCCTTATTAATAAATTATTTTCCAAGACTCTAATATGATATCATTCGACCCCTCCATGAAATATCCATAGTGAACAAAGTCATAATAAACTGTCACTTTGTAAACAATTATTTTATTCCTTGAGTACCCAGTTTAATCTTTTAGTTATTCATATTTATGAAATCTAATTTCATAAAATATAAACTTTAATAACTCTTACTAAAGTGGCCGGCCCTGAATAACCAGTTTCATTAAACTTATCTCAAGGGGATATTTTGTATCTCTATAGAAAGAGATTATAGATTCCATCTTGAGAATATATGTTCCCTTAACACTACATGTGATTACCCAACATACTGAGGTTTTGATCATTAATCTAGATCTCACTCTTGATATATCAAAGTAACCTACATTTCATGATCAGGTTCACTATCCTCTCAGGATTAAGAGTTTATGAAAGTAGAAGTCGTGAGATTAATTATTCAGGTGACAGTTGTTAATTGAATAAATTAATCTCACAGCAATCCAGTTCAATTTGTCTTACACACTTAAGACATATCAACACATCAACTAGAAGTCTCCACTTCCATAATCGAGACAAATCAACTTAGTTGATGCGTTATAGTCTTCGCAAATGAAATGCCCAATTTCATCACCGACTATGAACTATGTTTTGAGTTTACAAGGAACTTGTGATTTATATCTTCTGTAACTAAATCACATAAATCACATACAATGCATCTCAAGGACTATGATAATGTCACATTAGTTCATTTATAAATAGTCTCATATAATTAAACAGTTTAATTATTTATAACATGCCAATAAATTGGATTTTAGGGTACAAACCCTAACATGGTAGTTGGGGAAGCAGTTTGATTTAGTAAAGAATGAAACTTTCACTTCATTTGTGTGTTTTGTGTTGCTTTAGTTCCTCACTGGTTTCTTAAGTTCCTTTCGGAGTTATGATTTTTGTCCACAAAGTTTAACATGTTCATGGCCCCTGCTGGCAAGATAAATACTCTCTATTTATAGTTGACAAGTAAAACCTTTTCTCTCTTGGATTAGAATTGACAATGGATAATGACTCAGATGTTCGATACTGATTTACAGTGGCCTCTAACAACTTGTTGCATGGAACTAAGGTGGTCTTGGATGTAATATGAGGCTGTATGTTATGTGGTTGTAGCTGTCTTATTTTTCATTGGCCTTGTAAGTGATAAAAACGCAGACGGAATGGAGAACTTTGTTCATATCAAGATACTCTTACTCTTCATAGTATTCCATTTACTTTGTCCTTTCCCTAAAGTAAATCTTAGGCTGTAAATTTGTTTTCCTAGTGTTGGGTAATCATCATGTTTGTATCGCATACAAAACATACGCAGCGGAAAATATACGGATCTACTTCATTCGCAATTGATAACATGCACTATGTAGGTTTCAGAATATAAGAACAAGAGAGTGTATCTTGATGCGGTGAAATTCAAAACCAAATGAAGAAGTACTCGGGAAGACTTTCAATCTTCACTCCAATTCCACTTGATGCCCAAGATGTGTGATCTCTCAATCAGTTCTATGTTTTTCTAGAGAGAATATGAAAGAGTGTCTCTCTTCTTTATATTCATTATCTTACACATACAAACCATTTCATTCAATATAAAATTCTGTATGTTTCTCTCCACATAACTGATTATCTAATTGGGCTAGCCTTTTGGGCCTTCCCAATCGGGCTTTAGTGTGTGGCTTGGAGTGGGACCAAAAGGGAACAAATAAGACACTAGCTCCAATGGGCCTTAGGCTTTTCTGTCAACTCTTGACAAGTCCAAAGTTACCATTAATTATATTTAATACCACTATATAAATATAATTGCACTCTAGGCCTCATTAATAAATTATATCCCAAGACTTTTTTATACATGCAACCCCTTCATAAAATATTCGTAGTAATACAAAGTCATGAATATAGACTGCCACTTTGTAAATTACTACATCTTAATCCTTTTAAGTTATTCATCATATATTTTTGAAATCCAATTTCATAAATATATACTTTAGTCTTACTAAAGTGGTTAGGCCTAACTCTCTGAATAACTGTACCCATTAAACTTATCTCAAGGGAATATTTTATATCTCCGTTAAGAGACTATGAATTCCATCTTGAGAATATATGTTCCATCAACACTAAATGTGGCTGCCCAACATACTGAGGTTTTGACCGTTACTTTAGATCTCACTCCTGATATATCAAAGCAACCTACATTTTATGATCAGGTCCATTATTCTCTCAGGATTAAGAGTTCATATGAATACAAGTAGTGAGATTTATTATTCAATTGACAGTCGTTAGGAGAATAATAAATCTCACAGTGGTCCTATTCAATATGTCTTAACTCTTACAACATATCAACATATTAACTAGAAGTCACCACTTCCATGATCAAGACAAATCATCGTAGTTAATATGTTATAGTCTTCGCAGATGAAATGCCCAATTTCATCATCGACTACGAACCAAAATTCTGAGTTTACAAAGAACTTGTGATCTATATCTTCTGTGACTAAATCACATAAATCACATACTATGCATCTCATGGACTATTTGATAATGTCCAAATATTCATGTTACCATTATTTTAGATAAGAATAAAGTAACTTTATTAAATACAATATTAAGTCATACATCATTTCTCACATAATGTCATACATAATATCATACATAGCATCATACAATAGGATTTAAGGGCACATATCCTAACACCTAGTTGTCCTACTAGTCTGTTAAGAGGGTTTAGGTATAATAATTGATAATTTACCACTTGTCCCAAAAGCTTAATCTGTGAATTTAAGCATATAACTATTATTTTAACAATAATGATAAGTTATTGTTTATAGTTGTTGAGATAAGTCTTGTTCAACTTTTTGTAATGTATTTTCAGTTCTTGCTATTGCCTAAGATCTTGAACGCTGTATGTTTTTGCTAAGCAACTCCATATCTGAAAAAGAATGAAACAACTGTTCCAACATTTAGTTTTTTTGAATTCAAAAAGGAATTAAAAAAAAAAAAAAAAAAACTGCTATGCTATTATGCTCTTTGAACTCAAAGATGAGCATGGTAGTTCTATACTTCTATCTATCAATGTTTTCACTTGATTAAGAAGTGGTGTGGTGACTTTGTTATCTTCGTACCTGCAGCACAAGAACAATCAAGTCAATTTTAAGCTATGGAGAGAAGCTCGTACATATGGAGATATCCAATTGATGCCGATTACATCTAGATTGCTTTGAAAACATATGCAATTTGCATCTAAGGGTAAAATCAATGGATCTCTTCCATCTCTTTATGGTTCAACTTATTGACAGTTCTACTTTAAGGCTTTTAGCAATATTGTTCCTTCACTGCCTTTTAGCAATATTGTGAAATTATCTGTTAGAAACTTTGAAACGATGTTAAGTTATTTTATATGCATGCTATACAGTCTTGAAGGTGATTCATTACATTGAGAAATGCACTAGATTGTAGGAGCTCTCTCAAGTTTTGTATGCTCCTATTGGACCCTTGGAATGATAAGTCAGGGAGCTCTTGGACTGTGCCCTGCCAAAACCTCCTACACCATGTCTAATTAATAACTCTTTTTTGATTCCAACTGGTCAATTGGGGTTTTGGCCTTAAGGGATGCAAGAATCAGTTTTGGCCCTAGGAAAAAAAATGTTGAAGTATGGACTATGGAATAGACTTGCCATGAGTTATGACTATGACATTGTTTTTGCCTTTTATTGTTGCTATTGTATAATCAAATCACTGTGCAAAGTTGTTGCATCTTTATGTCATAGTTACTCTTCTCTTCATGAATATATAAAATGTATAATTTTTATTTATTTTTTTATTTATTTTTTTGCAAATAACATATTGTGAATGAGTTCTGTAATTAGCCTTTTGAGTCCTATAGCATATTAAATTTTTATTCAGTCTAAATGTTGTTCTTTATGTTCAAATATGATTGGAGCAAGTTCTAAAATTGAGGATGAATTAAAAAGATAAATTATATTAAAGTGCTCACGTGACTTTTTTTCTCTTGAAAACAAGGATTACATATCAAAGTGCTCACGTGACTTTTGTTCTCTTGAAAACAAGGATTACATATCAAGAGTCTCTCCTTCTATATTTTTTTGAGTAGTCAAGATGGTTAACTATAGCTATAGTACAATGTTATGTAAACTTAAATTCCTATTTTACCATTCTTCCCCTATCCAATACACTTATTAAGTTGTCAAGAGCTAATGGGTAGGATGAGAGAACGGTCAAATGAGTGAAGCTCTGGAATAGAACCTTTCGTGGGCTTACTAGTAAGTACTTTGATGGTCCTATCTACAAATGATTTTTTTCCCCTTGTAATTGTAGTTTGTCATACACTGGTTCATGTTTCATGGTTAATTATCCTAGATTTGTAGTCTTGGGAAAGTTAATTCATCAAAAAATTTTCACCCCCAATTTTATAATCTGCTAAAGTTATTATTGAATGTTCACTTGGTGTGTAGTCTTGGGAAAGTTAATTCATCAAAAAAATTTCACCCCCAATTTTATAATCTGCTAAAGTTATTATTGAATGTTCACTTGGTGTGTAAAACACTAGTGAATGTTTAGACCCCCAATTTAAAACAAAACCAACACAAGCTTATATTCAAACAATATATTTGCGGAATGATAAATATAAGCTATACCCAAACAATCAAACTACTCCAAGCCACAATTTAATCACAACACAACAGTAATTAAATACAAAAAGTAAAGGATAGAGAGAAGCAAACGCAAGACAATACTAGCACGTGTTATCGAAGAGGAAACCGAAAAACTCGACGGAAAACCTCTCTGCCGTCCTCTAAGCGGTGAAATGATCCACTAGAAAATCAGTTTGGATACATAAATAGCAATAGACCCTCCAAGCGTAATCTACTTGATGCACCTAAGCCCTCCAAGCTTCTTGCTCTAACAAGGTTAAGCCTAACCTTGTCTTCTTTAGCTTACCGAATCCCGCAATAAGCCCATTGCATCAACCAAATGAATTGGTCCTCTCTAAACCACTTCCCAAGCACCAAATAACCTTCTCACTGATATGAATATGGTGAGGTAAAGATTTGGCTAAAGCTCCTCTCAAGGGTATGTCAATGGAAATAGTGAAAGTAGAGGAATTTGAAGAGTCAAATGTATAAGATTATGGATGAATCAATCTTGTTGCTTTCTTTGGTTTCTTTCACAAAATTCTCTTTGGAAGCTCTCTACATTTCGTGGGTATAAGAATATTTATAGTAGGGTATGAGAAAGAATATGAAAAGACATTTTCCTGCAAAACAAGGGGCTTTGGCGAGTGACTCGTGACTGAAATGAGTCGCAAGTTCCAGTCGCCAACTAACAGAATGGCTAGACTATACTTTTTGTCCTGTAGTGATCCAGTTGTACTGACCCTTCAACTTCCTGCGTACTTCACACGTGTGACACTTCTGGCAAGTCACCACTCGCGAGAATGCTCTTAAATGCACACACTTGATCAATTCTTCACACTCTCTCACATAACCCTTACATTATTCCCACCTAAATACAGGGTTTCTAATTGCTAAATTACAGGCAAATTTGGCACGGAATAAAGCCAACACATGGCTGAATAAATTCAACCTTACAATTATCTCCCTCAGAATCTTATTGCTTCGTATGTTGTACACCTAAAATCTTGGCTTTTTAGCACCTCAATTTTTGAGCTTGTAAAACTAGAGTTCAACAAGGATAATATATATATATATATATATATATATGTGTATATATATATTGTAAGGTTGAAATTTATCAACCATTTTGTTAGCTTTATTCCATTCCAATTTGCCTTTATTTCAGCACATGAAAACCCTGTATTTAGATGGGAATCATGTAAATGTAGTGTGTGAGAGAGTGTGAAGAAATGCTCAAGATTGTGCAGCGAAGCAAGGACTTGCGACTGGATCGCGCGTGTAGCTTGCGACTGGCAAGCCGCCAGAAGATGCACATGAGTAAAACGTGTGGAGAAGTTGAACCGTCTGCCAACTGTTGCACCACACAACAAAATATCCAGCCTGGCCATTCAGTTAGGTCACGGCTTGAACTCGCGACTCAATCAAGTCGCGAGGTCAAGCCGCCAGCCAACTCTGTTTGAAAACATGACTCTTCGCATTCCTTTCTCACCCCAATATAAATACCCCTTATACCCACGAAATATAGAGAGCTTCCAAAGAGAATTTTGAGAGAGAAACCCTAGAAAAAACAAGATTGACTCATCCACAATCTTTACATTGTGACTCTTCAAATTCCTCTACTCTCACTCTCTCCATTGTTAGATCCTTGAAAGGTTCATTACCCAAATCCTTTTCTCACCTTAGCTATATCTGTGAGAAAGATATTTGGTGCTTTGGGAAGCAGTTAGGAAGGGACCAATTGATAATGGTTGATGCTATAAGCTATAGCAGAATCTGGGAAGCTAAAGAAGAAATAGGTTTGACGTAGCCTAGTTGGAGTAGGAGCTTGGAGGGCATAGGTACACTGGGTAGATTAGGCTTGGAGGGTCTATTACTGTCCATGTATCCCAACTACATTCTTTAGTGGATTATTGACCGCTTGGAGGGCGGCGAAGAAGTTTTACGCCGAGGGCTTCGGTTTTCTCTTCGATAACACATCGTTGTGTTGTCCTTGTATTTGCATCTCTCTTCCCTTAATCTTTGCCATTAAATTTCTACTGTGGATCTAATTTTATTTAGTTTAGATTGTTTATCAATTCTGTTATAAGCTTTGTTCAGTTTCTGCACATAATTTGTTTGATATTAAGCTTGAATTGGTAATTTGTAAATTGGGGGTCTAATCATTCATAATGTTTTATATGCTATTTGAACTTTCATTTGGTATCAGAGCGGGTACACTTGTTGTGGTTTAAATACCGAAGTGTGATCCTTGACCCCTTGTGTTTATTTGCCATGGATAGTGTTTTATATGCCTCTATGCATGTTTTGGATGTTGATGAATGTAACATGCCACGTGTTTGTTAAAATGCCTCTATGAGTGATAATCCTCATGATTGTGATGCTATGTTACATGAATCTTTGGATGTTGTTGATATTCCTAACATTAAACTCTTTAAGAAAAAGGCTAAGAAGTTTCATAAGGATTTAGGCAAGTTATTTTATGAAAATGCTGATTTGATTGCTAAGCTCAATGAATCCAACAAATTGGTTGAAAAATATAAGAAACTTGCTGAAAATTCTCTTGAAAAGCTGAAAGATTTTGAATGTTTGAATATGGACTTAGATGCTAAACTTGTTTTGTCTAACAAACTTGTTGATGAGCTAAAATCTGAAAATGAATCTCTTAAGATGCATGCCAAGTGTTTGATTACTGAACCTACTGCTAAAAAGGATGAAAATATTTGTTGCAATCATGTTGTGGTACTCGATTTTGTGCCTATTGTGTGTTCTACCTCAAAGGACAAATTGGTTTACATTCCTCCACATAAAAGAAATCAAAAGGTGGAGAGAAAGGCTATTAAGTCAAAGCCTCCGTTTAGGTCTCAACCTAAGGTTTTCGATGGATCTAAGTTTGTTCCAGCTTGTCACCATTGTGGTGTGATTAGTCATATAAGACCTCAATGTCATAAGTTGAAAAGAGAACAAAATCATGTTACTAGATCCAACCCCGAAAAGCCAAGTGGACCTAAACACATTGTGTGTCACCATTGTGGTGCTTTTGGTCATCTAAGACCTCAATGCTCTAAGTTTCATACTTTTAAAAGAATCAAAAGAAAAGAGAAACTTAAGCTTCTTGGAAGTTGTTCTAAAAAGGGTAAACTGGATTTGAGTGATAATAGCATGTTGTTAAAGAAAGTGTTTAATGCTCTTAACTCCTTGTCTATGTGCATCTCCGGTTCTCATTCTTCAAACCCTTGTCTCACTTCTCATGAGACACTCATTCCAAACAATCGTTCCATTTGGATGAGGAAGGGTTCCTATGGTTGAGCTTATGCTCTTTTGGTTCTTGATCTAATTCTTTCGATCTTTGTTGGACCCTTCATGCATCAGATGCTTCATTGTCATGCATTTGTGCATCTTGCATCTCTTTATTTGCATTGTTTTT
>CM066167.1:32358747-32431247 GCA_033629205.1 Lithocarpus polystachyus
CTTGCCATCTTGGATCTCTTCGAAATCCTCTACCACGCCTTTCGCCCCTTCGCGCAAACCTGCCCTCATTGTTCCATGGAACTTGATCCTCTTCATCTTCAAACTCCTCCTCATGGTAGTCATCAGAATCATACACGCGCGCATGTCTTTCTTGCCTTCTAGCATTAGGGCCTCTTTGGGGATGTTCTTCACGCAAGGTAGCAATAACAGTATCTTGCCTGTCCAACCGATCCCGAATATCATTAAATACAATGTTCATGCGTTCAAATTGTTGTTGCATAGCCTGCAGCATGATGGATGACTCATCTCCTCCTTCCTTATTTGATGTTTCACCCCTGCAAGACATATTTTTAAAACTACAGAAAAATGTTAGAAGAAAAAAAAAATTCCTCACAACACTCCCTCACGTGTTTGCACTCAGATTATGTCACTCCCACTCGTGTTTCACTCTTAAATTGGCTTTTTCCCGATATTAGTCTCACACTCTCTTGCCTTTTTCCACTCGTAGCTTCCCCTTTTCAGTTATGCAATAAACTAATAAACCTGATCAAGAAATTCAACTTGTAGTATTGAAACAAATACCAATGGCAAGAAAATATGGCAGAGACACAAATCAAAGAAAAAAAGGACAAAAAAAAGCAATATTTTGGTCTGGGAGAACTGAAAACTAAAATAAACTTCTTTTTTTTTTTTTTTTTTTTTTTGCAGTCTTTTTTTTTTTTTCTCTTTTCTGCAGATTTTTTTTTTTCACGTTTTTTTTTTTTTTTTTTTTTTTTGGAACTCAGTGCACAGTTTTAACCTAGTGCACCTCACAGAATAAGAACGAAGAACGAAGAACAAAGAACAGAAACAAGATAACTGGAAACAAAAGAAAAAAAGGATAGAAAACTGATTTTAGAACCTGAGCTCTGATACCAAATGATGCGAACCTCAACAGACTCGCTTTGAGACCCAACAAACAATATTGGAATATTGCCCCAGAAAGCTAAAATTCAGATTTGATAGAAACCCTGACCCAACGTTTATAAGAGAAACGCGAACCAAAGGTATAAGTAAAAGAACCTTGACCCAATGATTATAAAGGAATCACGAACCAAAGGTATAAGTTTGAACGCCACAAGGAAGAATCCTTGATAAGTTCACCGTTCTTGAAGAACCAAAGAGAAGAGCAAAGCCTCACCTTTTCTGATTTTAATTCAATAATTCAACCATTACAAGGAGTGCATGCTATTTATAAGGCATGGCTGAATGAAGAAAACCTAATCCTTCTATTACAAGGAGTGGCTGAATGTAGAAAACCTAATCCTTCTATTACAAGGAGTGGCTGAATGTAGAAAACCTAAAAAACGTGCTAAATAATAAAACCCTAAATAAAACCTGATTTGGTCTGAAAATAGCAGATCCAAAATAGGAAAAACCCTAAAAAACGTTCTAAATAATAAAAGCCTAAAATTAAGGAAGATCTGGTCCAAAATTAGAAGATCTAAATTAGGAAAAGTATCTATTAACTGATTTAGAGCTGTAAAGTCAATCAGCCATAAATCTTTGCCATAAATAACGCCAATTACGTCAGATCAGCCCTCAATAGCTTGGATTAAATTTATTAGGCCTTCATCTTCTTTCTGGCCCAGCTTGGAATGTGAATCAGCCCAAATCCCTTGAATCAGCCCATTAAGTGCTTCTTTGATCTTCTTGGATCTTGCTCTTGTAATTGGCCCAACTGGAACTTGCAATGGATCCTTGAAAGCTTGTTGATTCTCATCACCTTTTATTACTTGCTTTACTTTGAGGATCTAATGTGTTTTGTGCAAGTGTTTCAGGTTACAGGTATATTTGTCCCAAGTTCATCACAACTCCTATGATTCATGATAGGGGGAGTATTTGTACCTTTGCTTATGTGGTGTTTGTTTTATTTTGTACCTTTGCTTTTGTAGCAGTTATTTTGTACCCTTGCTTTGTGGCTTAAGTACTTGTTGCTAAATGTCTTGCATTTTCTTTAAGTACATCACTCTTGTGCCCTTTGTTGGATTTTATATCCTTAATGCAATTACCTTGTGTTGTTGCATTGGTCGAGTGTTGGACATGTAAATGATACTTTGCATTGAGCTTATTAGCTTGCATATCCGGGTGTTCATTCCATGTGTGAATGAGCATTGTGATCACTATTTATAGTGATTGTTTGTTTTTAGTCAAGCCATACTTTATTGCTTTTATCCTTTTTTGCTTGATCACATTGTACTTGCTTCATATGCATTACAAGTTTTTCTTTATACAATGATCTTGTTGTATGGTTGTTTTTTTCAGGAGATACTTGTTCTTATGATTCAAGAACTTCACAGATTCTAGAGTTAGGTGTGAGTGAGTTTTATTCAACTGTTCCCAACTCACGTGTTAAGTCTAGAGTTTTTTCTAGGGTTTTGTCACAGAATAGCCAAAGGGGGAGATTGTAAGGTTGAATTTTATCAACCATTTTGTTGGCTTTATTCCGTACCAATTTGCTTGTATTTCAGTACTTAGAAACCCTGTATTTAGGTGTGAATCATGTAAGGGTAGTGTGTGAGAGAGTGTGAAGAAATGCTCAAGACTGTGCAGCAAAACAGGGACTCGCGACTGGATCTCGTGGGTGTATCGCCACTGTCAAGCCGCCAGATATTGCACACAAGTGAAGCGTGCGGAGAAGCTGAACCGTCTGCCAGCTGTTGCACTACACGACAAAATATCTAGCCTGGCCATTCAGTTAGCTCGCGGCTTGAACTCGCGACTCAGTCAAGTTGCGAGGTCAAGCCGCCAGCCAGCTCTGTTTCGAAAAACTGACTTTTCACATTCCTTTCTCATACCAGTATAAATACCCCTTATATTCACAAAATGTAGAGAGCTTCCAGAGAGAATTTTGAGAGAGAAACTCTAGATAAAACAAGATTGACTCATCCACAATCTTTACATTGTGACTCTTCAAATTCTTCTACTCTCACCCTCTCCATTGTTAGATCCTTGAGAGATTCATTACCCAAATCCTTTTCTCACCTTACTCATATTTGTGAGAAGGTTATTTGGTGCTTTGGGAAGCAGTTAGGAAGGGACCAGTTGAGATTGGTTGATGCTATGGGCTATAGCGGAATCCATGAAGCTAAAGAAGAAATAGGTTCGGCGTAACCTCATTGGAGTAGGAGCTTGGAAGGCTTAGGTACACTGGGTAGATTAGGCTTGGAGGGTCTATTGCTGTCCATGTATCCCAACTACATTCTTTAGTGGATTATTGACCACTTGGAGGGCGGTAAAGAGGTTTTACGCCGAGGGTTTCGGTTTCCTCTTCGATAACACATCGTTGTATTGTCCTTGTGTTTGCATCTCTTTTCTCTTAATCTTTGTCCTTTAATTTCTACTGTGAATGTGATTTTATCTGATTTAGATTGTTTATCAATTCTATTATAAGCTTTGTTCAGTTTCCACACATAATTTGTTTGATATTAAGCTTGAATTGATAATTTGTAAATTGGGGGATCTAAACGTTTATAGTGTTTTATACGCTATTTAAACTTTCATATATATATATATATATATATATATATATATGAGACACTAGAACTTGATCCTGTACTCGAGTCTTTAAAACTTGAAATGCTAGTTTACAAATATGTATCAAAAACATGCTAACTAACAAAATTGTTTCGAAAATCATGTTAAATGGCAAAACAATCCTACATTTGAACATGTAGAATTATTTAATCTAGTTTTATAAGATGATATGGATGCAAAAGAAGTGCCATTGAAACCATCACTTGTGAAAATTTTTTGTTCCCATCAATTTTGTTTTTGATGGTATAATCTTAGTGCTTAATAAACATGTATCTATTTGAACATTGAAATTTCATTTTGTGTAGGTCTGATTAGAGTTCAAATTTGCAAATTCAGTGGTTGTGAACATGGGATTTAATGTTGGCTTGAAAAAAAATTTCGTTCATTACATTAAATATTGGGGGTGTCAAAAGTTGTTGATGGAGTAAGTAGAAGTAAGAGGGTGAAAAAAAAATTAGTAGAAGTAATCAAACTTTTATTAGATTTTTTAAAAATTTATTAGTAGTGTTAACTAGAAGATAATTTTTAATTAATTGAAATTTTCAGCATTGAAGTTTCATTTAAAGCTAACTATCTTAGCAATTTCATTTAGCCTTAAAAAAACAAGAAGAAGAAAGGGAAACCATCAATGTAACATTGAACTTTTACATAATATTATTTTGAAATTATGAGCTTACACCAAACTTATTGAAAACTTATTATCTTTTAAATTTCAAAGTATAAAAAAAATATAACTTATTCTTGTAATTTTAGAGACTTGTAATTTTAGAGAGTTGGGGGGGGGGGGGGGGGTGTATTTTTGGTCTCTATTTTTTTTTTTTTTTAAGTTTTGAGGATATTTTGGTCATTTTTTAGGTTTCAGAGGTATTTTGGTCATTTTTAGGTTTTGGGAGCATTATAGTCATTTTTTAGTGTCTATGAATCTTTCGATCATTTTTTAGGTTCTAGGGGTATTTTGGTTATTTTTTAAGTTTTGAAAGCATTTTGATAATTTTTAGATATTAAGGGTATTTTCAGTTATTTTTTAGGTTTTAAGGATATTTTGATCATTTTTTAGATTTTAAGGGTATTCTGGTAATTTTAGAGGGAATTAGGGTATTTTGGTCATTTTTAGGTTTCAGAGTCATTTTGGTCATTTTTTAGATACTAAGGGTATTTCAGACATTCTCTAGGTATCGGGGGTATTATGGTCATTTTTTTTTGTTCTAAGAGTATTTTGGTCATTTTTTAGGTTCTTAGGGTATTTTGATCATTTTTTAGGTTATAAGATTATTCTAGAAATTGTTGAGGGTTTCAGGGGTATTTCCTAGAGCTACAAATTTTTTCAAAAATTGTTATTGTGATGAGCAATTATTAGTCAGTAAAAAAGTAACTTTAGTGATAGGCCCAAATGAAAAAGTACAATCAAATGTGATATTTGTATTGCCCAATGTGACGAACTATCAAATGTGAGGAAAAAAAATAGGGTACCACCGAATGTGACAAAAGTATGGTCATAAGTGATGTTGGTACAGCTCAATGTAATAATGGAACTATCAAATGTGAGAGAAAAAAATAGATACAATTGTATGTGACAAAAGTATTATAAGATGTGATGTTCTTACTGCCTAATGTGACAATGGAACCATCAAATGTGAGTAAAATATAAAGAAACTACCGAATGTGACAAAAGTACAATCACATGTGATGTTGGTACCGCACAATGTGAGGATGGAACTGTTAGATATGGAAAAAAAAAAACCACCAAATGTGACAAAACTACTGTCAAATGTGAAGTTAGAACTGTACAATGTGAGGATGAAACTATAAAATGCGAGAAAAAAAATAAAGTAACCACCAAATGTGACAAAAAAATGTCATATGTGATGTTAAAATTGCACAATGTGAGGATGAAACTGTCAAATGTGAGGGTGGAACCATTAAATGTGATAAAAAAAAAAAAAAACCACCAAATGTGACAAAAGATCTGTCATATGTGACGTTAGAATTACATAATGTGAGAATAGAACTGTCAAATGTGATAAAAAATAAGGAAACCACCAAATATGACAAAAGAACTATCACATATAATATTAAAACTGCACAATATGATGATGGAACTATCAAATTTGATGTTTTGGTAATCAGATATAGCAGGTTACTTATTAATGAGTACAGGATAATGTAGAATTACCTTGTGTTTATTAGCTTGTGCGAAATTCAGCAAAAATAAAAATATGAAAAAACAGAAAGCTAGCTGAAGTGAAGGAATAACTGAAATGAATGATATAATTGTAAATATAAGATCTGCTCTGTGCTCATTGAATTATTTTTTCTCTTACAATTACTACTACAAGGTTTCCTCATAATGGAGGATCCTATTCAAATCTCTCCCACTGAGAAAACGTATACTTATAATCATCCCCATCTGCAAAACCAACACTAGGATCCCTCCCCTCCCTAATTAATCTCCTAAGACTCTCTACTCTCTCAAGAACTCCATCCACCGCTACATCAAATGCATCCCCAAAAATCTCAAATTTAGACCTGGGATTTGCATATACTATCCTTGGAATAAGCTCTATAAGCTCCTCTCTCATGGCTAATTCTTTATCCTTCGAAATCCCAAGCAATATCTCCTCCACATTGCCTTTCCAAAGTTTCACATCCTTCATTGGTATATACACGGAATACTTGGTACCATTCCTTGGTAAATGCCATAAATATTGTGCATAAGCAGTACCCGGATGAAAGAAAACCGGAATACAACCTGCCAAAATAGAGTCAAAAATTGATCGCCTAGTGTAGGAATCCCCTGGAGGCTGCAAGCAAAAAACCGAGCTCTTAAACACCCTCATAACACTAACCGGATCATCACATTTGTTCCCATTAGTAACATTACAATCTATAAATTTGCAAGCTCTTGCAGCTCTACATTGTTCAATAGCCACACCCCGTATAGAATTGTTGAGGTCAGGACGTGGTGCACCTGCAAAAGTAAACAAATAACTCCGGTTTTGGCTTCTCACACGCCTTTGCCACTCCAACACTTCGCTGTCTTTTAAAGGATGGAAATTTGTTGGGTATGGTATTGCATAATCATTGTTCCAAGAGCTTGCTTCAACTGACAACATTGTCATGTTCTTGGACTCAGGCAAAAACCTAAACTTGGTACCCCAGTCTGAAGATTCGTCTGTTTTTCTTCTGAAGTCCCATGAAATCCTCCCTGCAACAAAGAAATGGTCTCTGCCCCACATCCTCTTCCATTCAGGTCTTTCTGTTAGCCACTTGAGAAGGTCTTTCCCAGAAGAATCTCTCACCGATATGTTTGGATTCCAAAGGTATTGACTAATATCAAGACCAGCATAGAATGGTACAAATATTGCAGAAGCTAGTGATGAATCATTGGTCAAGCACTCGTACCTCTTCATCTTATTGTGGAAAATGACTTCTAACAAGAATTGGTTTGTGGAAAACCAATTCTTGCTTGATAATACCCCTTGGGAATTCTCAATCTCTGGACCAATACCTAAGTTTGCCATGTAGGGACACATATTAGAGTTGGTTCCTCTGGTAAGTGACCGACAACTCTTGAGCAAGTCATGGTTGAATCGGCTAGGAAGATCATGTACATATATGTATCTCCCCAAGCAGGGATCTATATCACTGTATGTTCCTAAACTTTGGTCGGTGAAAGACTGATTGGTGGCAGAATTGGTTTGGTTTTCGACAATAATATGTGGGTTTAGTTGTTTGACTGAAAAGGGTACCTCATTGTTGGCACCCATCATAATTGAATAATCGAAGCTGAACAATATAAGGCATAGAACAAAGAGAATTAGGATGACTAACCAGAGTTGATGAGAGCATTTTCCGGTCATTGATTTCTCCATATGCTCTCTCTCCTCTTGAAGGGATTTTCCAGGGCAATCAATTCAGATCAATTAACTCTCATTCACTTGCCAAAAAATATGTTATGAATTTCTGAGAGCTGAGAAGTGTATAGGCAGGGCGAGTTTGCGCTAATGATGTCTGTGCGATAAGCTGAAAGGGAGAGTACAAAATTAACTCTCTGGGTAATGAATATTCGATTGAGTGGTGTCCGTTGGATGACGAGAACTGGGTTTGGATTTGTGCAGAGTAGGGGGCAAACGTCCGTTACTTTTTTGGGAAACTAAAAGTAAAAAAAAAAAATTATTGTGTGTCAGAATTACTTTTTTTTTTTTTATTATATTTGATGAGTCATGTTAACGCTCTAACATGCTTTTTAGAGTATTAATTAATAATTTAATTAAAAAAATTTATAAAAAAAAAAATATAATTAATATTTTGATAATTTTTTTATTTTATATAAAATTAATGTCAAAATTTTTTAAAAATAAATTGTTAAATAATACCTTAAAGACATTCATTAACATTTTATGTATTTTATTACAGAATTTTATCTTTTTTTTTACCCAAAAAATATTTTTATCTATTTGGTTTTATATTTTTTTCTATTTATTTATTTATTTATTTTTTTTTTGAAAAATGTTTTAGGAGTGCTTAGTCAAATATGTCTTTCCATTCAAGGTCCGTAAATTGTGGCACAAATCCAAATTACGGCTACTGCATGTTACATCACGGTCTACCAAAACCCGTTAACATAGAAAAGAAGGTCCTGCTTTTAGAAATTAGTGTGACTTTGTCGGATGACCGGAAACAGTACACCCAAATCACGGGCTGATGACATTTTTAATGTTTGTTTGTAATTAGAGAAAGGGGAGAAAAAGGAAAAGAGGAAGGGGGAAGATAAAGAAAGAGAAAAGAAAATTTTTCAGTCAATGTGTTTGGATATAGGAAAAAAAAAAAAAAAAAGAAAAAAAAATAAAAGGAAGGAAATGTGAGAATTCTATACCCCTTGGGAATTCTCAATCTCTGGACCAATACCTATGTTTGCCATGTAGGGACACATATTAGAGTTGGTTCCTCTGGTAAGTGACCGACAACTCTTGAGCAAGTCATGGTTGAATCGGCTAGGAAGATCATGTACATATATGTATCTCCCCGAGCAGGGATCTATATCACTGTATGTTCATAAACTTTGGTCGGTGAAAGACTGATTGGTGGCTGCGAATTGGTTTGGTTTTCGACAATAATAAGTGGGTTTAGTTGTTTGACTGAAAAGGGTACCTCATTGTTGGCACCCATCATAATTGAATAATCGAAACTGAACAATATAAGGCATAGAACAAAGATAATTAGGATGACTAACCAGAGTTGATGAGAGCATTTTCCGGTCATTGATTTCTCCATATGCAATCAATTCAGAAGGGATTTTCCAGGGCAATCAATTCAGATCAATTAACTCTCATTCACTTGCCAAAAAATATGTTATGAATTTCTGATAGCTGAGAAGTGTATAGGCTATGGGCGAGTTTGCGCTAATGATGTCTGTGCGATAAGTTGAATGGGAGAGTACAAAATTAGCTCTCTGGGAATTATCGATTGAGTGGTGTCCGTTGGATGACGAGAACTGGGTTTGGATTTGTGCAAAGTAGGGAGTAAACGTCTGTTACTTTTTTGGGAAACTAAAAGTAAAAAAAAAAAAAAATTATTGTGCGTTGGAATTACCTTCTTCTTCTTCTTCTTCTTCTTCTTCTTCTTTTTTTTTTTTTTTTTTTAACTATAATTGTTAGGTCATGTTAGTGCTCTTTAGAGTATTAGGTAATAATTCAGTTAAAAAATATTATAAGAAAGAAAAAAAGTAATTAATATTTTGACAATTTTCTTCATTTTTTATAAATGTAATATCAAATTTTTTTAAAATAAATTGTTAAATAATATCCTAAAAACATTCATTAACATTTTATATATTTTATTACAGAATTCTATCTTTTTTTTTTACCCAAAAAAAAAAAAATCTCTATCTGTTTCGTTTTTTTTTTTCTATTTATTTATTATTTTTTTTTTTTGAAAAATGTTTTAGAAGAGCTTAGTCACAAGGAAATATGTCTTTCCATTCAAGGTCCGTAAATTGTGGCACAAATCCAAATTACGGCTCTTGCATGTTACATCACGGTTTACCAAAACTCGTTAACTTAGAAAAGAATTCGGTCCTGCTTGTAGAAATTAGTGTGACTTTGTCGGTCGACGGGAAACAGTACACCCAAATCACGGGCAGATGACGTAATATGTTTGTTTGTAACTAGAAAGGGAAGAAAAAGGAAAAGAGGAAGGGGGAAGATAAAAGAAAGAGAAAAGAAAATTTTTCTGTCAATGTGTTTGGATATAGGAAAAACAAAAAAAGAAGGAAATGTGAGAATTCTATTCTTTTGTTTGGTTTACAATAGAAAGAGAAAATAAAAATGATTACTTTTACCTTTGTGCCCTTATTAATGATAGAGATAGTCATATATTAGATTTTTTTTTTTTTTTTTGATAGAGATATATTAGAACATTTGTAATTTCTTAAAAGTGTTAAGGGCATATTAATCAATTTCTTTTCTCTTATACAACTAAACTGCAGAAATGAGATGTCTTGTATCCTTTTTCCTTATTTTTTCTTCCTTTCCACCCTTTTCAAACATGCTGTAAATAAATTTGAATATAAATTTTACGACAAATTATTATTATCCCTTTAAATAAATTTGTCATATTTTTTCAAAATACTTCTTAACCAAAAGATGTGTCAATTTTGTTTATAATCTATTGATATTCTGTCAAAATAGTTACTATTGTTAAATAATGGATGAAAAATATTAATGTGGTTAATGATGATAATAAAATAAAAAATTTATGCTAACTAGGCTACCACTTGAACTGTCATATGGTCTGTATTAAAAAAAAAAAAAACTCATTCTATGACCATAACTAAATCTACATCAATTTTTACAACTATTTGATAAGGCTGTCTACGAATAGTGGATTAGACATATTGGGTCCCTTTCTACTTGAAACTAGGCAGATGAAGTTCTTAGTAGTAGGTATTGACTACTTCACTAAGTGGGTACAAGCAGAACCCCTAGCAAAGATTACACAGCAGAATGTCAAGAACTTTGTCTAGAAGAGCATTGTATGCCGATTTGGGGCACCTAAGGTATTGGTATCAGACAATGGACGACAATTTGACAATGCACTCTTTAGGAATTTCTGCGAACACTTTGGAATTCAAAATCATTACTTCTCACCCGCCCACCCTCAAGCAAATGGCCTGGCAGAAATCACAAATCGATCCTTGTTGACGATTATCAAGACTCAGCTTGACGGGGCAAAGGAGGTATGGCCAGACGAGCTACCCGGTGTTCTATGGGCATACAGAACTACTGTGAAAACCCGCATTTGGGAAACCCCTTTCAAGCTAGCCTATAGAAGTGATGCGGTGATACCTGCAAAAGTTCACATGGCTAGTCACAGGATGATGAAGTACCAAGGTAAAGATAACGAAGATCAACTACGCCTTAACCTCGACCTTATAGACGAGGTAAGGATGGATGCGGAACAAAGGACAGCGAGGTATAATAACCTCATGTCCAGGCAATATGGTGCAATGGTAAAGCCTAGACAGTTTAACATAGGTGACCTTGTCTTGAAAAGGATCTCTTTGGCTACCAGGAATCGAGTTCACGGGAAATTGGGACCTAATTGGGAAGGACCCTACAGGGTTGTTAATTGCAAAAGACAATGGTCATATTACTTGGAAGCCCTGGACGGGAGAAAGTTGGAGCACCCTTGGAATGTGGAGCACCTAAAAAGGTATTATCAGTGAAATGCTGGACTAGACGAGCATTGCCTTTCATCCTGGACAAACCAAAGTTCATATTGCTTTCTGTTGCATGTGTTAAACATTACATGTTATGTTTTAATTCCTTAAGGGTGTATTAGTTTTATATTAACTATGGACGAAATCATAAACTTAGATGTTTGTATGAATAAGGCAGTAGCTCTTGAAGCATGTGCCATACTTATGGACGATGTTTACATTATAAGGATGGTTTGAACTTTCAAATACATGTGATGTAGAAATCTTCTCCATAACTTCATCCACAAAAAGGCTACGGTCTAACGACGAATAAAAACCTATAGACGAAGGGGTGTAACATCTAAGCTTTCCTCGAAATAAGGATAAAGCAATAGGGCATATTCGGCCACACAAGAGACGAGCTGAAGCCTTAAAGTGTGTTAACCTAGCCATGGACGTGGGAAAGCCCAATTTAGCCATGGACGAGGAAATGCGCGTGTGAATATGGTCCACAGGGCATCAACTAAAACAATCCAATCTTTGGACAAAAAAGTTGAATCCCAAAACATTATGGACAAGAAAATTAGTAACATACCCAAAGACGAACAAAGAATCGTCAAACCTATGGACAAGGAGCAATGCTGGGTAGTCCACAAAAGACTTAACAAAAATAAAGCCACCCATGGACGGGTTATACTGTAAATTCAAATGAAGCTGAGCATGAACAAAATCATGGACGAGCTAAGGTATGCAAAATGAGTTCGTCCATGCAATATTTTAGTGAATAAAAGGAAATAGACATTCATTAATTAAAAGGGTGGACAATCTACGTCCAAAAACCCTTAAAAGCAAAAACTTTGTTTAAGAACCCGTCCTAAAACTGTGGACGACGAGATAAATGTACTTAAGTTACATTCGATGGTCCAAAACAACGGACCAAGTAAAAAAAAGTAAAAAGTACAAGGATAAATGAAGTGTAAAAGTTTCGTCTTCACTGAGGGGGATCAGCATTTGGGTCGTCCTGGGATGGCTTAGTAGTAGCATTGTCTTCAATGTTGATATCTTCAGAGCTTGTTTGGAGAAGAGAGCTTGCAGTACCAACATTAAGCTTGATGGAACTAAAGTCTACTTCTGGGAAGCGTTCCTCAGTGTCCATGCGAAAATCCTTAAAGCCAGCGGCATAATTAGCATCTAAAAGATCAGTATACTGTTTTGAAGCTTGGAACTCCATAACAACATTCTCTTTGGCTTTCGCAAGATTGGCGCTCAGCTCGTCATTTTTCTTCTAAAGATAATCAAGACGAGTATCCTTTTAGATGATGTCAGCCTTCAGCTCCTCAACGAGGTTTTGCATCTTTTTGGCCTCGTCTATAGCCTTGGCTGCCACCTCAGCCCAGCCCTTACAGTCATCCTTCACCTCCTGAATCCTCGTCTCTAGTAAAACTCTCATCTTGTCCAGCTGGGTAGCCTGCCTAGATGCAGCGATAGACTTTGACATTGCCTAAAAAAAAAATTAGAAGAGAAAAGAATAAAATAACAAAGGACGAGGCAAAAAGAAACTTATCTTGAAAAGATCATGAACACCAAAGTGCTCAAAATCTTTCAAGGACATGTCGTAGCATGCAGCCACGTCCTCACCAATCACACTCTTCTCAAACCTTTCCCAGGCTAAGTCTTCATTCTCCAACAGGTTCATGGGGACTCTCTAGGGAGATTAGGACGAGGGAGTTGCAATAGTTTTAGACGAGGTAACATCAACAGGCACAGACGAGTCAACATCAAATATTTGAACAGATGGAGAGGTAGGAAAACTAGGCTTGGCAACCCCAGATTTAGACGACCCATGCTTGGTTTTCTTCCCTCGACGACTAGGAAGGTTCCCCAAATCCAATGTCTTGGATAAAGATGTTCTTTGATCCCCAACAGAAGGACGAGGCAGGGTCTGAGATTCATGTCTGTTTATCTTGTCCAACACTTCTTTCCCCTTATTCTCTTTCATGGTGGCCATTCCTAAGAGAAAAACATAAAGTGTTAAAAAAAAAAAAAAGAGAAGTGAAAATAAAAAGTAAAACATAACTCATTTCTGCGAACTGTGAGCTCGTTAGAAAGGGCTTCAACGGATGGCCTAGGACCAAGTCCCCACGTAGAAAGTCGCTGAAGGGTCACCAACGAGTGGAAATCTCTATCAACGTGAAGACGAGCTCTGTGGACGCGATCGCGGTGGAACTTGCTTAAAGAGGGTCGTCCAACCGCTATAAAAAAGAGAGAAAGAGGAAGAATAGAGGTTAGATGTAAAAAATAAAAATAAAAATAATAACAATAAAGAAATATGGTAACGGGTATACCTTCAGGACGAAGGTTTCCTAAGTCCCTAGTGTAAGGGGTAAATGTGTCCCTGCTAACCTCTACTGGGTTCCCAACCCAGATACCAGAAACGAAGAAAAACTCCGTCTTCCAGTTTCTGTCAGATGAGACTAGGGACTTAATTAGTCTACAACTTTCGCCCCTAGCTGTGAATTGGTAAAACCAAGAGATTGATTGATTTTCGAGGGTTTGTAACAATAAAGGAACTCATCCACAGTAAGAGGACGGCTCTCTCCAAATACCTCCTTCCACAAAATTTGCTTAGAGACAACTAATCTCCATGTGTTGGGATTAAACTAACACACCACTAAACCTAACCTAACCAATAACTCTCTAGCAAAGGCGTTTAAGGGTAACCTAAACCCCCCCCCCCCAAATAAGACTCATAGATACCTATCCCAAAATAGGGGTTACAACACCATTCTCCACAGACGGCTAACCTAGGGTTGAGCTCGTCTGGGATTTGGTACCACGTCCTAAAGTTATTTAATCTTTGTTCATTTGTTTTGGAATTTATACCTATTGAACAACTGTAAACTACTTCCTCCTTGTCCAAAGGACTGGATGGAGGGGGACCCGACGAGGTGCCAGCATGGGAACCAGAGGCTGCCCTCTTCCTAAATTCCTTTTGGAGAACCTTTAAAGGGACCCTAGGAACACCAGAGGTGTATCCCTCGTCCGTGCTACTCCCTTTACTACTACTATGGTTGGTACTACTACTAGAGCTGTTATAGCTAGTCGTATTATGATACTCGCCTATAGCCCTTTCTACATTATTACTAAACGAAGAAATAATAGTTTCAGACATTTTTGAAAACTTAAAGGAAAGCCTAGAGACGAGAAAGGAGAGTACCTGGCTCTAGATGGAAGAGGACTAAGGATGTTGGAATACTTCTAGACGAGGCAATGGACGAGGAATGTAAAAGGAGAAAATTCGTAAAATGAGAAGGGCACGAGAGGAATTCCACTATTTATAGGCAACAGACTTCAGCACCCAAAACGACAGAACCAACTAAAAGATGACACATTGCATGCTCCTCAAAAAAACGAATGGACGTGAGCAATCACCAATGGGACCATGACACATGGCAAACTTAACAATGGACAGAAGCACACGTCCAAGAAACAACATTAATCTGTACAATTCTCTAGATGACCCATGGACAAAGGGGCAACTAATGGTGTATAAAGAATCTCTACTCCATACTCGTTCATAGGAGCCGTCTAGGGCAAAAAGGAAGACTTTGCATAGAGCTCTCATCCGTATCAGGGTTGTCCGTCCACATAGTTGCTTGGACGGCCCACAAGCTTTCCAAGCATGTTTTCTACATACAAGTTTAGGACGAGGTCCACATCCAGAAAACAAGTACAAATTGAGTTTCATTGCCACAAAACCATTTCCCACGACAATTATGGAAGATAAGATCAAATGAAATAACTTCCATGGCAGTTATGGGAGTTATCTCTGAATCTTTCGACTTTCTCAAATATAGGAGAAGTTACTAAACAAATAACTGCTAGTATGCATAATATAAATGCTCATTGGCAATGAAAAAGGTACGCAAGAAAAATCATTTTCCAAGTAATTTGGAATTCTAGAATTTGAGAGATATACTGACTTTATCTTCGAAGGGTTTTTGGCCGGTCCTCCCCGGTCACCTTTGATTGTGTGTTCATCACTTCAGGTTTCCTAGATAATTTTCTTACCAACGAATTTTGAAGCATACAGCCCACTGATTTTACGTTGCATCATCAACAGGTAGCTAGTCATAGTTTGCCACCTAGGATAGTTGTAAAAATTGGTTGTGGTCCTAAAATTTTTCTTTAAAAAAATAAATCAAATTAACTTAAACAAAATATAATTTGTTTTTTTTTTCTAAAAAAAAAGAAAGAAAGAAAGAAAGAAAGAAAAACTTATAGAGAATTTCAAAGCATGCTGTCATGTTATTAAAACCTAGTTACAACCTAATATCAATAGCTCCAGGAATTTTTTTTAGAGTGATCAAAAAGAAAACTTGAATATATCAACATAAAAAAAAGACACAAATATGTTAAATTTACAATTTCTTCTACTAACAAAATAAAAAGGCAAAAAGTGACTAATGAGAGTTAAAGTGAGAATTGATGATGCCGATATGAGAGTAATAAATTGATAGAGTGTCTAAACTTATGATAGAGAAGGGAAAAATTGAGAGAGAGAGAGAGAGAGAGAGAGAGAGAGAGAGAGAGAGATGATAGCCACTGTGACTATGAGCTGTGCCATCGATGAGAGCAAAACTATTGCGACAAAAAAGCCCAGTAGAGCAAAGCTACCGACACAACCGAGGAGAACTCATGGCCATAATATCTCTCTTAGTATCAATTTTAGGAAAAAAAATGAAATTATGGATTATTTTTAAAGTTATGGGTAGAACGGGCTATGAATTTTAATAATTAAAGATTTTAATTTTAATTTTAATTTTTTGTTTTTGAATGAACTCTTGGTTGAATCTTTTATTCATTTGTTGTTATTTGGCCTAATCTTATTGTTTGGGCTATTTTCACTGTTATTTAGGTTTATTATTATTATTATTATTATTATTGTTATTATTATTATTATTTGGATTTTTTAAAAGGGTTAAAGGACTATATTTGGGAGAAAAAATCATTTGTGAAAAATGTTACATCCACAACAATTTTATTACAAATCTTAGGTGACAAGCTATTATATGGATACAAAAAGCGATGTCAGTGGTGAGCCCAATTGAAAACCAATAACAACTTGTCATTGATGATTTGTTGTGAGAATATTGTAGGCATAACATTACTCTATTTAGAAAAATCATGTTAGTTTAATAATAACTGTGCATATAAATATATATTTTTATTTTTGGGAAGTTTAGGTGATCATTTGAACACCCTAAAATCAAGGGAAATGCTATGTGTTGAGGAAAAAATTTTCACACCACATGGCTTCATTTCATTGGCAACCTGCATCACGTTAATATTATCATGGATTTTGGGTAAATCCATTTAAAGCCTAAGAGAGCCTATATTTACACAAAACGACGCCAAAGCCCATGGTCCAAAACCCATGGCGATATTATCTCATCAAAGCTTATGGTTCAAGTTCATGGTGTTAGGATTAGTGCCCTTAAATCCTATTGTATGATGCTATGTATGATATTAAGTATGACATCATGTTCGATATTATGTATGACTTAATATTGTGATTGATAAATTTTTTTTATTATTATCTAAAATAATGGTAACATGAATATTCGGACATTATCATATAGTCCATGAGATGCATAGTATGTGATTTATGTGAAAAGTCACAGAAGATATAAATCACAAGTTCTTTGTAAACTCAGAATTATAGTTTGTAGTCGGTGATGAAATTGGGCATTTTATCTGCGAAGACTATAACATATCAACTAAGATGATTTGTCTTGATCATGGAAGTGGAGACTACAAATTTATGTTTTGATATGTCTTAAGAGTTAAGACATATTGAACTGGACTGTTATGAGATTTATTATTCTCCTAACGACTGCCAATTGAATAATAAATCTCACGACTTCCATTTACACGAACTCTTAATCCTGAGAGAATAATGGACCTGATCGTGAAGTGTACGTTGCTTTGATATATTAGGAGTGAGATCTAAAGTATCGGTTAAAACCTCAGTATGTTGGGCAGCCACATTTAGTATTGATGGAACATATATTCTCAAGATGGAATTCATAGTCTCTTAACGGAGATATAAAATATTCCCTTGAGATAAGTTTAATGGGTTCAGTTATTTAGAGAGTTAGGCTTAACCACTTTGGTAAGAAATTACTAAAGTATATATTTATGAAATTGGATTTCATAAATATATGATGAATAACTTTAAAAGGATTAAACCGAGTACTCAAGGATTAAGATGTAGTAATTTACAAAGTGACAGTCTTTATTCACAACTTTGTATTACTACGAATATTTTATGAAGGGGTTGCATGTATAATAAAGTCTTGGGATATAATTTATTAATAAGGCCTAGAGTGCAATTATATTTATGTAGTGGTATTAAATATAATTAATGGTAACTTTGGACTTGTCAAGAGTTGACAAAAAAGCCCAAGGCCTATTGGAGCTAGTGTCTTATTTGTTTCCTTTTGGTCCCACTCCAAACCACACACTAAACCCCAATTGGGAAGGCCCAAAAGGCTAGCCCAATTAGATAATCAGTTATGTGGAGAGAAACATACAGAATTTTATTAACATGAAATGGTTTTGGATATTGGTGTAAGAGACTCATTCATATTCTCTCTAAAAAAAAAAAAAAAACACATAGAACTGATTGAGAGACCACACATCTTGGGCATCAAGTGGAATTGAAGTGAAGATTAAAAGTGTTCCCAAGTGCTTTTCATTTTCGGTTTTGAAATTCACCATACCAAGGTACACTCTCTTGTTCTTATATTCTGAAATTTACATAGTACATGTTATCTAATACAAATGAAGTAGATCCGTTATTTTTCCGCTGCGTATGTTTTGTATCCATTACAAACATGTTATTTCCATCACATGGCACATCATCTCATTTTTGGCTCATGATCTAAGCTCGAGTCTTATTGGGCGAATTTTGGGAGTCGTGGTTTGGAGAGCTAAGAAGTATGTTTAGTAAAGTTTCAGCGGTTCAAAGTTGATAGAGGAAACATGTTGCTTGGCATGTCTTCCCCAATTCCTTGAACTCTAACAAGTTAGTGTGCAATAGGTAATATCTGGTAAGCCTCTCATATCACATAACACTTAAAATGATAAAACTCTTTATTGCTCTTTACCTAAAACTTAATGTTTATCATATAATTTAATTATATTATCTCATATAAATTATATTATTTAAATCAATACCAAACACATGCCTAAATCTTATTGGCTATTTTTATATAATATCTCATCCAACATTAAATGTTCTCCTTGCTCTTCAAGTTTGGTTAAAACACAAAGAGACCATAATTACATCTCTAAAACTTCATTAAATATCAACCAACTAGTTTATTACATACTTAAAATGTATTGTATTAAAACCATGGACTAATTATAGATTTCCAAGAAAGGAAATCTATCCAGCAGAACACCAACAGTACCAGCAATAGCTCCAGCAGAAGCTGCAACAACTCCAATAGAAGCTCTAGCAAATGACACATGTCCAAAATGATATCACTAGCCCATTAATCGTCAACCCCAACAACTATTTGCTATACCAAAAGAAGTAAAGATCCCAAAAAGAAATCCTACCATTTTAAACCAAATCTTTAGCCTCTAGTTGCAATACCAAAAATAGGAGGATTCCCATAAAAGTTATTGAAAGCTTAGATTTGTGCTAAAATACAAGATCTTGTTCAGACCCCAAATAAAAATTAAGACTAGATTGCTTTTACTCTAACTTAAACAAAGTGTGGAACAAAAGTAAATGAACCAATAACACTACCCTAAGCCATATTCATCCATCATCAACAATAAAATGAAAGCTTAAAGAGTAGGGAAAAAAGATGCAAACACAAGATAACATCAAGTTTATTGAAGAGGAATCCAAAGAATTCAGCGAAAAACCTCTCCATGACCCTCCAAGTCGAAACTGATCCACTAGAGAATAAAGTCGGAGTACACGAATAACAAAATATTTTCCAAGCCTAGTCTACCCCATGTACTTGAGCCCTCTAAGCTCCTACTACTAACGGACTTTTTGGAGTCTTGTCTTCTTTAGCTTTCTAGATTCGGCAATTCAGTCCAATTGCATCCACCAATAAATGGCTCCTTCCAATGTTTCCCAGCAGCACCAAAATCTCACTTGACACTTAAGATAGGTGTGGTAAGTGTTTGGGCTAACAACCTCTCAAGGATATAGAGATGGAGAGGTAGGAGTTTGAGGAAAACCACAAGGAAATGTGTAGATGATTGTGGGTATAACAATCCCTAACTCTCAAGTGTATTTGCTAGGGTTTTCTCTAAGAAAAGAACTCCTTACAATTCGTGGGTAATAAAGGTATATAACAATCTCTCTCTCTCTCTATTTCTTTTTAGGTTTTTAGAAGACTGCAGTATCACTCAGTAGTTCTGATAGCCAACGGCTAATTAGATATTTTATTTTTTAAATCTTATTTTTATTTAGGACTTCTAAATCCAAGAGAGAGATTGGACGTGGGATCCTTAGGGATCCTAATCTTTAGCTGTAGGATTAATCAATAGCTTTTTGAATGTTATTGACTTATCTTGAAACTCTTTCAAAATTATTCTTTAATTTTCTCAACCATATCAAGAAAATATTTGAACTTCTACAGATTGCAATAATGTCCATCAATACATTGCAATTGACCCATGAAGATTAGAGAATTATAAATGAGGTCCCATTACTTACAATTTTATATCTATGTCCTTCCACCACACTAGATTCCTACAAGCCACTAGGATTGGATTAATATCACCATCATGTCCCTAGCTTATGTAACCCTTAATTTCTTGATTTCATAATTTCTATTGGACTCCAAAATATCTTTGAAAAAACTCTTTAAATATATATACAATAATATATATATATGAAAAACATTTTTGAAAAATGTCACCAACCGGTTTTGTTTTGAGTCCAACTTCAATATGAAAATCAATTGAATATACTATCTTCTTTAGAGACTGGTGGATTCATTGTTGAGCATTTACATATTTTAATCATTACACACATAACCCAACATGTCTGTATATAGCGTTTAAAATTAGCATCACCAGTTGACATTATCAAAGTTATGTGCATAATAAATAAATATACACAAACCTCTCATGTTTGAGGACAATAGAAAAATTGTGATAGAATAACCTTTTAATTAACAGTGATCACTCCATAAGGTGTTCTTGATCGAATCTGATTCAGTGTATATACTTGTTACATCACACCCACTTGTTTGCTTAAAGTCACTACCTCAATGATGGAGTAAATCATATCATATAGCTGCACAACAAGTGTAGGCTTCAATGGTGATATCTAATACTATATATAAAAGTAGAAGCCTTTAAGGAGGTGCTACCACGTTAGGAAAAAAAGGCCCCTTAAAATGCTGCCACGTTTACAATTTATTCTTTAAAAAACCCGTTTACAATTTATTCTTTAAAAAACCCGTACGTTACACCGTGTTTGAATAAGATAGTGTTCTTATCAGAAAACTTCAAAACATCTTAGAAACTTGCCACATTTGGAAACGTCTTAAGGCTGTGTTGCCAAGTTTGGAAAAAACCCCCTTAAAAACTTGCCACATTTATGATTAAAATTACAAAAGTTATAGTGTTTCACCAAAACACGTCTAAAAAGTAAAAACTGAAACCTAAAAACACTACATTAGAATAAAAAAAAAAAAAAAAAAGAGAGAAAGCATCCTTCTTTTTCTCTCTCTCCCAAAACGAAAAGGAGAAAAAATCTCTCCCTTATCGTTGAAGAAGAGGAAATTGAGGCAAAAGTAGAAGCAGTGCAAGCAGTGTACAGAGACGATTGCGTGGTTCTCCAATCCTACCCTCCGCACCTCCACCTCCTCCTTAAGCCTTGCACCGCCAATGTCACCTCCCAGCAGGTCTCTCTCTCTCTCTCTCTCTCTACTATTTTCTGAAAATCTATTTGGTTGCCCAAAAAATGATGGAAAGTAAAATTAAAACGCAGAAAAGATAAAAGAAAAACCTTCGAAACCGAATTAAAAGACCACACCTTTTGCTTTACCCAAATAAGTTGTGCTAATTTCTTCCCTTTGCAATCACTTATCACATATCTCTTTAATTAAGATTTTATTGTGTTTCAAAGTCATACCCTACGACACAATCACACCCCTTAAAAAGAAAAACCTACGTTCAAAGTCATATCACATATCTCTTTGCAAAGATGAAGTGGAACTTTTCTTCAATCTAGAGTCTGTAATTTCATTAAAGCAAAGGTACCAATTTCTTTGCCTAATATTCTCATAACTTTTCCTCTTTATTTGTTGAAATTAGGGAAAACCTCTGCAAAATGAAATCTTTCTATTCCTTTAAACTTAATCATTTCACTTTAATTTTCAAGTTTTTTTTTTCTCTCTTACATGTTCTGTTATTTGTAAGGGGGATTGAAATTGTGGGGTTTTGAAATTTGAAAATATCTTGTTATTTTGTTTATACATTGTAGATTTTAGACGATATTTTTTTAAAAGATACTTTTAAGTCATGATTTTGTTATTTTTGATGTTGGGTTTTTCTGGGTTTTGCATGTTTTAAATTGTTAAATCTGAAAGTATAATGTTCTTTGTACAAAATTGATTACTTTGTATGTTATGGTAGAGAATAATTTTCTCAGAGATTACTTTGGTGTGTACAATATTTGGTTTGTTGGGTTTTTCATGTTGTATGCCATTCTTGAAAATTCATTGAGAATCATTTTAGTAGTAAGAAACAAAAGTGAAACAATAGTAAAAGGAATTGTAACCAGTTTTGAAGGTTTTAAATTGTTTTGTTGAAATTACATTTGTTAGTTTACTTTGCTTATCTGTGAATTGTGGTGATAAGTAGAGAATTGCAACCAGTTATGATATTTAAATACCATGAAATTTCAGCAAGTTGAGATGATTAGTAGAGAATCTGTCATGCAGTCACATGAGAAAATTCAATAATTCAAGGCTTTATACAGTACTTAGCTCAATTGAGATGATTTCTTTTCAATTTGTGAATGATGGATGTATTTGTTTTGCCTAATTTATAGTGTAATGTACCAAGTTTCTTTGATCAGCTTTCTTAATCCTCTTATACTTTTAAAAGAGAATTATGGGTGGAAAAAGCTTATAAATAAAGGAGTTCAGACATTGAAGAAGCCACAATACTGGTTTATGTTTTTAGTAAACTATGGCATTTGGTCTTGCTACATTTTGAAAGTACTACAATTTGACAGTGGGCATGATATTCTGTTTTTGTTTCAGACTTTTAGTTGTGTTATATTGATCCTGGAGTTACTAGTGGGGAGGAGATGAAACCACTGAAGAGAATATATAGTGCACAATTATAAAGTATTGTGTTCTCTGTTAGTGCTTCTTTTAGGTACTATTTATCTATTTCATTTTGTTATTTACCTCATTCGATCCCTTTTCTGTTGTACTGTATGAAAAAAAAAATATTTAAAGGTTATTACTTGAACACCAAATGAAAAAAATTACAGCTGTATGTTTGTTTTGTAATTTTGTTCAGCAAGTCAATATATTGAAGATTTGTGATAGTTAATCTGCAAGATTAGCAGTCTCACAATCCGATTTCGTAATTCTCAACTTAAATTACAAAAGGTCATGATTAGAGTAACCAACTAAAGCATAATTGCAATTTAATTCCGCTCACAAACTTGAGTCGCATTGAGTATCTCATTTAGAACCTATAGTTTATCATTATAGCATTACAAAAAATGTATAGAACTTATTAAAAAAAAAATGTATAGACATACACGCTCTTAGAGGAAGAACATCATTATCAGAAACATCAGAACATTTCTCCCTACATTCTCTCAATTTTGTTTTGTTTTTTATTTTTTTATTTTTTTTCTAGGTCTAAGAAAATCCTCTCAGCTCCAAAAACTTTTTGCAGATTATACCCATTAGTCAAGAAAAGTAATTCTTATCTAAGTTCTGAAGAATAAATTCATTGAAATGGTTCATGGTCATCATGGACAGATTTTTTTGGAAAAATTTATTCATAATTGAGAAGTTTCTAATGCATATTTATACAGTGCAATTGGTTAGGTAGCTTAGGTAATGTTAATCATGAATTAACTAAAAATTGCCATAATGATTATAATTGCTTAAAAGCTAATCCATATTTAATATACATTTCAGTTGATTTAAGGATCATCTAGATCTATTATTGCTTAAATTCTATGAAATTTTTGTGGTTTTAGATAGTGCAATTGGTATTGATGCTTGACTTTTATACCCAACTTTAATGGCTACATTATAGTGATTTTTAGTTATTTAAGTTGAATACCTCTATTTATCCAAGCTGGGGACAAATGATTTATTATTTGGATAGAGAATAAAAGGATGATTAAAAGAGCTACAAAGATAAGATAGCAACAGATTGGTAATTGTATTAAAAATTGGCATGCATAATTATATTCGAAATGCGTTTGAATTAATAGATGGCTTGGTCAATTAGGAATCACACCAAAGCTCTAAATGGAGTTAGATGTGTGTGTGTGTGTGTGTGTGTGTGTGTGTGTGTGTGTGTGTGTGTTACATTTGTGTTTTAACATTTGATAGCAGTACAATGCTTACAACAGAGCTGTTTTTGGGTTTGATTAACTCAAAGATATGTAACTATAAATATCTTTCTTAATAGTTCAATTATTGATGTCCAAATTAATTGAAAACAATTATAAAGAATTAGGTAGATGGTAAAGAGTAAAGCACCCTGTAGTCTGAATTGCTCTATACCAAGAAAGGGATTTCAATTGGAATAATATGCATGTTGCAGGAAGTGCAAGGATACAAAGAGGATAGCTTTAAGACAAATAGCTCAAACTCAACAACAAAAGTGAGATGGAATATTGTATGCAATTATTATGTTGTACATTGAGGATATTTTTATTGAATTATGAAGTAACTGTTCAATTTATTTATTTTTATTTTCAGTAAAAAAAATTGTCTAACAGTATATGGAGTTATGGTATATTTTGTGATGTTAAAGTGATAGAATGACTTTGTATATAGAAAGTAGATACCACTCTCTACATGATCTAAAATTTCGCCAGTTGGTGCAGTCCTTGCAATATTCTTTTGTTTTTAATCAATTTTTTAAAGTTTCTGTGAGACTACTTACTACTATAGTCTGATGTAATTCATTACTACTATAGGATTTGAATTTCATGATATTTGAATTATTAATTATTGTTAGTTGAAGACACTGATACTTGCTTCTAGCAAAAACAAATACACCTATTACATGCTTGAGTGCGTGTGCGATGAAGAAAGACGATTTTTTTTTTTGGTCTATTTCAAATTTTGTTGAATGAACAAGAAATTTCAAGATTAGATTTCATAGTTTTCTTTCTTGCAAGTTTTTTTTTTTAAATATTTTTTTTGGTATTATCTAACTATAAAATGTTTAAATTTTCACCTAAAATTTTGTCTTTTGTAATAAATAAGAGTGTCCCGCAAATTGTGCGGGTTATAAGCTAGTTCAATTAATATCCATAGCCTAGAACAATTTAATAATCTATGAAAAATCATTACTCCCTGTTTTTGGTCCCTTAACCATTAACATGATTTCTAATACTATATATAAAAGCAGAAGCCTTTAAGGAGGTGCTGCCACATTAGGAAAAATGCCCCCTTAAAATGCTGATGCGTTTACACTTAAAAAAATTCGCGCGGTGCAATAGAAGAGGCATCCTTTCAGACACTAAGCCGCCTATCCAAAAAAAAAGAAAAAAAAAAAAGAAGAAGAAATGCAAACCCTTATAAAAGACACGAAGCCACTTATCCAAAAAAGAAAAAAGAAAAAGAAAAACGGTTAAAATGCTCCAATACTCCAAAAAAAAAAAAAAATGCAGATACAGAGAGAAGGAGAGAGTTCGTAAGCCCTCAACGTCCGTTCCCTTACCAGACTTAGAGCACCGAAACTGCAACCACAGAAGAATCGGTTACGGTACGTTTTACTCCATTTTTCAGATTTGGGTATGAAATATTACTTTTTACTGAATTTTTTTGTTGGATAGGTTTAGATTTGAATTGGTTTTGATTCCTTTTTGTTTCGGGTTTTTGGGTTCTTCATGAAAATGTTTGATTTCTTAATTTACCAATATTTTCTTCCCCTATCTTGGATTACAGAAATCACTAAACTTGCGTTCATAGTTTTTTCTTTTTTCTTTCTAGGGTTTTGATTTGGGAAACCGGTTTTGTGTTGATTCACCACCAATCTCCTCTTACACAGGTAACTTCTTTTTCTTTTTTCTCTCTTTGGAGCACTGGCCATTTAGGTTTTTCTCTCTCACTCTTTGGGTTTTCAGTTTTGGTAGATATTTGGATTCCAATTGGTTCTTAATTTTTCCACTCCTACTTAGAATTTCAATTTTAGGTTTTAGAAGGTTTTGGTAGATATTTAGATTCCAATTGGTTCTTAATTTTTCCACTCCTTCTTCGAATTTTGATTTTAGGTTTTTGAATTTCTTGAATTTAGGTTTTTAATCCCATTTGATAGTTTGTCAGTATATAAAACAAAACAAAAAACCGGTTAAAATACAATTAGCCTTGCAATATAGAGATAGAGAAGGAAAAAAGAAAAAAGAAAAAAAAAAAAAAAAAAAAAGCTTGCGCCACGGAGATGAGAAGGAAACAGAGTTCATACCGCTGGCCGGCTATCACCATCATTTTCCCACCACCGTCCGTCCCTTGCCATACTTAGACCACCAGAACCGGCACTGATAACCTAAAGGTGCATGTAGGATTTGAGATACGGACATAGAGAACTACCACTGTAAAGTTTTTTTTTTTTTTTTTTTTTTTTTTTTTTTTTTTTCCGTTCTTTCTTAGATCTGGGTATGAAATATGAATTAGTTTTGAGAAATTTGGTTGGATTGATTTGTATTTAGGTATATGGGTTACATTAGGTTTTGATTTGATTTTTTTGATTTGATTTAGTTTCTCAGAATACTAAAAACTTTTGGGAGTATCTGGATTCAATAAATTTTGTGTTTGATTTTGGTTTAGTTTTAGGGTATTTATAATTGGCTTTGGATAATCAAGGTTTAGAGGCCAAAAGTCTGAGAACGGTAGAGAGAGAGAGTTGGTTAGTCACAGAGTGCAGAGAGATCGACCGATTGGATTTTTTTTTTTTTTTTGGGAAGAAGAGGAAGAATAATCGTTAGACTATTAAGTTAATGCACCATGGATTGAGAAAGGGGCACCACCACAAGTTTTGTCATCACTGTAAGCCTCAACCCACTATCAGACTATCGGAATCGCTTCTGGTAAAGTTTTGCTTTAAACTAAAAAATTAAGGGTTTTTGGTTTTATTTGGAAAATCAATTGGGGGTTAATTAAGATTTAGATTAGTATTTTGGGTAAGGTTTGGTTTTGATTAAGGGATTTTGGTTAGAAGTTTTGTTTTTAGGGTATTTGGCTTGGCTCAATATTTTGGGTATTTAGAGTCGATTTTGAATATTTGGGTTGCTTTGATTTTGAGTTCACATAAAATGAAGATTTGCTTTGTTACTCAAAGCACAAACCTTTGAGTAATCAAAACTACACTAAAGTTTTGTTTTAAATTTTTAAGTTTTTGCATTTGTTGTTTCTGAATGGTCCCCTTTTAAAAGCCATTGGAACTATGCAGATTAATCTAGAACCACTGTAAGTATTGTTAAGAATGTACCTTCATTTGAAATTGAAATTGAAAAGAGAGAAATAAATTAGAGAAGACGATAACTATTTGAAGTGATAATTTTGGATCTAACTCTATCCAAGTTGTATATATATATATATATATATATATATATTGTTTTAATTTCCTATTTTGGTAGTTAACTTGGGACTGCTTTCAATTGACAAGTAGAACATTAACAAATTTGTTATTTGTTCTTTATGAAATGTATACATGTTGATTGTGATTTTTATGTTGCAGAAGCTTATTTTATTTGCTGCAATTGACTATAGCTGTTGTATTGTAAAACTTAAAATGATTTCTCTTTTGGCAGAAATTGTTAAATTACCTAAAGATTATAATATATGCTAGATATAATTGGCTAATATAGTTTGCTTCTACATTTGTTAATTTTTTTAATGCTTAAATGATCAAAGATTGTAATACATTACAAATTATTGAAGGAGGCATTAACTTTCACTCAAACATTTTTTAGGTCTATTACCATTCTACAACACTACCTTAATGTATGAATGAATGTAATCCTTCGCAAGCCAATTGTGGGATTTATTACTTATCCTACCATGTGCACCAAACATGCTAACCTTTGTTGTTTAGCATTTGATATCAATAATGTGCTTGAAATGTATTTTTTTGGCTTTGGATCATTTAAAAGATATGTAACTTAAATCTATCTTAATATATAGAGATAAAAGCAGAAGCCTTTTCCTGCAATTAAGGCCGATGCAACATGTAGGAAGCATTTGGCAAGGGAAAGTACTCACTTGGTTTTAAACAAAGCTCTCTCTCAATGCAAGGTGATTTTTTTTTTTGGCTTTCTTTGTTTTTGATTTTTTTTAATATAAATTTTTAGAAGAAAAACTAAAATCTTGCGATAACTATGATTTATGTTTGGAAATTTGGGTATTTGCTTTGTTTTGATTTAGGCATTTTGGTCAGATTTCTATCTCCCTCTCTCTTTGCTTTACCATTAGAATTTCTCTGCATTTATCTCATTTTTTTCTTTGTTTAAAGTTTATTTACGGTTATGGGCTCTCTTTCTATGTTTTTTATTTTTATTTTTAATATAAAGAGTGGATAGGTGGGTTTTAATGATTAGGAGTGTAGATACTGAAAATTTTAGATGCTAAGGAAAAGCAATTGTGTTAAATTATAGAAAACAGAAATAGCATTTGGAGAAGATAAAGTATTCAAAGAGGATAATCAACATGGCTATGTTGAAACTTAGGTATATGGTGTTGCAGAGAAGAAATAGAGCAAAGAACCCTCCCACCATTGACCTGCCGGAACTGCAAACAGTAAGTTTTCCTATTTATTTTTCAATTTGTGCATTAAATATTATCTTCTTTTTTCTATAATAGTTGGATTAGTTTGGATGTATATCTTTGGGTTATATGTGGCTTTGATTAAGGTATTTGCATTATGATGGTGGTGTATAGTTTTAAATGTATAGGTTAAAACACATAGGAATGGAATTAAAGTCGGTGACATGACTAGCACAAGAAGTAGGTAAACTCTGCACCACTTAGCGGTGGCGCATCCCAAGTGGAAACTACATCACATCTTTTTGACTCACCAAACCCATCCTTCATCAAAGCCCCTCTAATTGCAAAGCTTAATAGAAAACATTTTTAGCTAAAGCCCAGTATTTCTTCTTTTCTTGGTTTGGATGGAATCGGATTTTTTTGGTTTCCTAAGTTTAAGATAACCTGGCTGTTTTTTTTTAAAAGGAATTACACTCTTTTAGGCAAAGATACATATATTTATTGAAGTTGGTATGATATCCAGTTATGGTTGTGACTCCTATTCTGGTAGTTAATTTGAGACTGTTTTCAATTGACAAGTGGAACATTAACAAATTTGTTCTTTGTTCTTTGTGAGATGTATACATATTGATTGTGATTTTTATGTTGTAGAAGCCATTCTGAGTAGGAAAGAATCCTTAAAATTGCTTCTAATATTACTGCATTTGGATGATTTTAAAGTTATATAGGCATGGCTTTATGCATAAACTTGTGATGTTTTTTTGCTACTTTTGCGTGTTTAAGCTTTTGACATCTGATTTTTTGAGTGAATGATCATGGGATTTTTCTCCTTAGTCTATGTGTGTGTTTAATTGTATTATATGTGTTCCAATTTTGGTATTATTCAATTCTAATATATGGGTGTTGCATTGTGTTAATCTTATAGGAGTCTAACACTAATCATCTTGAATGCCATTTGATTTTTTGGTACATGTTAGTCTATTGGTTAAGTATTTTTGTATTTTTAACTTCTATTGAGAGATGATGTCAAATAGGAAATGTCTTTGAAATTCCTATCCACAATCTATATTTTTATGAGTTAGTTATTTTTAAAAGATGATGCTTATTCCTAAATCAGTTTATGATTCTTGATATGTAGATTATTTACAAATAGAATGTGCTATATATATATATATATATATATGGGTTGGGTTCAAGTTACACTTGGTGTAACTCTAAGCAATGCTACACTGCTCAATATTTCTTAACTGGATGTGAATTTTGACAAATCCACCGTTAGATTACATTATTTTCATATATTCTCCATGCTTGTAAAATTTCAAGGTGATCAAAGATTAATAGCCATGTCATCTATCAATTGTTTAAATTTAAGTTTTTATAGTTTAAAATAATGCATAAAAGTTGAGTTTGGGGATCAAATGGCAAATTACATTTGATTGATATGAAAATTGACATGCATGTTAAGAACATATAGAACATGTAATTCAATGGTTGAATTTTCAAAATATGAATTCAATAAGAAGTTATTAGGTGGTGTAACGTTTCATAGAGTTACACTAGGTGTAACTTGAACCTAACCCTATATATATATATATATATATATATATATATATATATTATTCCAAATTCTTGCTGAACATTAAATTTACATTTTAAATTAGATTAGTCTTGGTCCCATGAGCATTCAACATTACAGGCATTTTTTTTTTCTTATACCCAAAATTTTATACATGCATGTGTTTGCTGCACCCATACCTAGTTAGTGACAAATATATTGAATGATTTATGTTTAATAATAATCCTTTGAAGTTTATAGAGTGCAACATAGCGCACCATTCTCTAATTTATGTTGATGTTACTTTGTTAGGTCTTAATTGCTATTAAGAGCCGGAGAGTAGTTGTGAAACTGCCAAAAAAAAAAAAAAAGGAAAAAAAAAAAAGAAATGGCTATTAATGAGGTTGAGAAGAGGGAAAAAATTGTCAATATCCTTATGCACCAAGAAATTTGTGGAAAAGGATTGCGCTAAAAAGCATCAAGTAGATGTACATGGCTTAGGAAAGGGATCAGGTAGCTGCAGATTTCTCTGTGAGATTTCATATATGTAACTTTGATTAAGTGCTACCATCTTTTTTTTTTTTTTTTTATAGGATGGTACAGTGATTGGTATTGATAAAACTCTATAACATAACTTTTTCAAGAGTTTTTTTTTCCCCGCCTAAGACATATCTTTTGTCCAGTTTTTGTATTCTTGAAATTAATTGTCCTTTGTGTAGTTTAAATTAGATAGTTATATTAAGAATCTTGTAATCGTGATAAACATAGTTTGTATAATTGAGGTTCTTTGTATTTTCCTTATTTAGTATGTCTTCATTTGACCATATTTATTGCATAAACAGACCTTCAATTTTAAGGGAGTTTCTAATAATAATAATAATAATAATAATAATAATAATAAGAGAGAAGGTTTCTTTTTTCTTTAAAAAAATCAGTATACTTCTTTTAATTGTCTATGGAGTTATCATAATATTTTTATGATATCATGATAATGTTTGATTGACTAATGGAGTTTGCACAAAGTTTTTGTGTCATTATCATGTTATTAGAGTTTGATAAACAATTAGTGAAACAACAAATATTCTACTAATAGAATTTCATTATGATTTTACATAATTTTCTGTGACTAATAAATAAAATTTGGCCGCGCATTGCGCAGGTCATGCACTAGTTTATATAGAGGTGACATCACATGCCACATTTAAACAATGAAATATACCTATAAAAATTATGTATGTGAAAATAAAATTTTATTATCAAATAAAAAATTGCATAGTATTGTTTTTGAGGGCACATAATTCTAACAGGCCCTTCTCACAAAACACTCGCGAATTTCACAGCCTGGCATGACTCTTTAGCTTCCAATCATGTGCTTCACACATTGCCTTTTTGTCGTTGCTTCTCGCGAGCTAGTTGCGAATTCCACTGATTCATCTTCTAAAGCTTCATTCTTTACCGATCTCTCACACTCATCCCTTACAAATAAACCCACATACATACAGGGAAAATGATTGAAGAAATTACAATCAAATTTGTCACAAAATTAAAGCCAACACAAGATAGTTGAAAACACAACTTTATAATCTCCCCCTTTGGCTATTCCTTGACAAAACCCCTAAACAGACTCTAGACTTAAATGTGAGTTTGGGAACATAGACAAAACTCACTCAAACCTAAATCTAAAGCTATAAAGCACTTGAACCATATACACTTGTATCCTGAAACACTTGCACATAACAAATAAACTTCATTAAGCACGAGATAAGTAGAACACAAGGCATGTATAAAGAACAAGTAAAAAGCGATCAGGATACCAAATGAAATGTGAACATAAAGCATAACTTGATCAAACATAAACAGTCATTAGAAAATGACCACAATGAACATTTAACTAGTAAATGATCATTCGAACAAGCAATGCAATTATGAGCAATGCTAAAATCAATTGCATGTCCAACATACCACATGATGCATTAAAGAAACTAAGGCAATACACAATAGATAGCTATAAGCATCAAGAAACGGCTATAAAAACCAAAATACATAAAGTACTAAAGAAAACTATGTTTTAAACTTAAGTACTTGAAAGCTTTAAATAAAGTATCGTAAATATCCAAAAGCTATAAAAGCATAAACATAAAAGATAAAACCACCAAAATGAAACAATGGTGATACTACCCCCCCTCAGCCTATACCCTCACTCAAGCCTAAACTACTCTCCCTTTTTGATAGGAATAGCCAAAGGTCCTAAAATGTGTCGGACTCTGATTATAAGTTCATCATGTCCTGAATCTGAGAAAAGAGGGTAGTGATTTGGCCTTGAAGGCATGTGAACTGCCTCGTGGAGTAGTTGATGTGTGAAACCAACATGGCATGCATCTTTTCAACCCTTCCAAGTAGAAGATCAAGGCGATCGGGTGCTCTTGCTTACGCTTGGGAAGAAGGCTGTGGAGTATCCTCTGGTACCAAAGTGAAACAATCAATTTCTTCATCAATGTTGCCTCTTTTTTCTGCATATTCATCTCTTGGAATTTGAGACACATTGGTGCTTGGTCCAGGAATGTGAGCTTCGGCTCTTCCTTTTGCATGACTGGAAGCCCACTTGGAATCTTTACCCTTGCCCTTGATATGAGAGACATGACAAGGCTTAGAAATGGTAGAGTGCACATATAATACTTGTATATGAAACAATACATGAACATATGAAGATCTTGCGTAAATACATGTTAAAAACTGCCACTCTTTGGCCTTTAAACGGCACTTGAGCATGAAAGAGCGTTTGGTGTCCAAAAGCCAATTCGGCACTTTTAGAGTGCTGAATGGCACTCTAAAAGGGCCGAATTTCCTCCTTTTGGGATTTGACCCAACGGCCTTCGGGCGACGATAAGGCGCATCTTTTTTGACCTTTTCACAAAAGGATGAGTCCTGATTCGCGTTCTACATTTCGGGGCTATTTTTTAGAGTTTTCCATTCCCTATAAATAGAGGCTAGGTCTCATAATTTAGCACATTTTTTTGACACTCTAAGCGGCACACATTTTGAGACTCTCAAATTGCTGATACTTGCTGATCCTCTCTGAGATTTGCTGCTTAAATTAGGGTTTTTAGGTTTCAAAGATAACTGAATAAGTTTCTTTGAACCTTAAAACATCCTCTCAAGAACTGACAGGCCAAAAACGTATTGATCCCTTGTGATGAATTAATTGATTAATTAGCCAAGTTTATTAATTAATCAAATTAACATGCAAATGTGTGGTAGCATAAACAAATCACCAATTAAACTAAGTACGCAGCGGAAAATAAATCACACGGTGATTTGTTTACGAATGGGGAAAACCAATCACGACAAAAGCCCTACTAGGTGATTTTAAGGTCACCACTCCCGAGAATTTACTATTATCACAACAAGCGGTTACAAGTAAAGGAATCGTAATACCTTATACCAACCTATAGTTGAACCCTTACCCCAATACCCAATTGTACTTGTCCTGTAGTGACAATCTCTCCTTGTATTGCACGGCTCCCAATACATGACTAACTAATTGCGCAGATCTCAGTACGTGACTTGATGCACCAACTAGAGAAAGATGTTGGTTGCAAAGTTCTTCAGTTTATCACACGATGAAGATCTAGAAGATGCTTGGTCACAAAACCCTACAGTTGACTAACACAGCAACTTCTTCACAAGAAAGATGAACTAGGGCAAATTCTGTCTCCGGTCACAATTTGCTTGAACAACTTTGCTCAACACTTGTGTAGCTTGTGTCCACTTTAACAGCCCTTAAAATAATCCTTTTATATGTTTAAGGTAGTGAGAAAAGCAGGCCCAAACACATAATCATAGATTAGAGTTAAAACAGAACTGAAATTCTGTTTTTCATAAACCTCGATAGACGCCTATCTGTCAAGCTAGCTGTCGAGCCACGGGGCTGGAACAGCTCTTCAAGCTCGATAGATGGCTAGCTGTCGAGCTAGCTGTTGAGCTTTAATGATAGGCACTTTTTAGACTTGAATCTTGGACAGACTTGCATGGCTTCAACACTTAATCTTGAAACAAAGTTTTTTAAAGTATTAAACACATCCTAGATTTACCCAAATACAAGTAAACTGCGTTTTGTCAGAGGATTAGCCAATTACATAAAAATAGTGACATATGTTCCTAACAAGTGAATCATATATGTCCTAACAATCTCTCCCTTTGGTAATCCGTGACAAAACCACAAAAAATAAATGAACATATGAGAGAAGTCATAAATCACTTAACTTATATTCACTTGTTGAATATAATAAAATCTATCCTAACACAAACTCTTGAAAAATTTTGCAAGAAAAGAGTCTATGGCAAGAAAGACTTTGACAACCTGTATTTCTGAAACACTTTGAACAAAACTCATCACAGCATCTTAGTATGAAATAGAAATAATAGATTGTGTACAATTAAAAGAAACATGTGTATAAAGAGAGAAAAAGAACAACACATGAAGAGATAGGTGAAAGAACTGTAATAGCAACCGCAAATGCATATATATAAACAAGTACAAGGTTTGCTATCACAATATGATCACAAGATCTAAGGTACATGAACAATGTATCTAAAATAGAAAGAAAAGAAAAGATACATAATATCCTTACTACATCCCTCAAATAACAACACCCTCCCTAACATAAAGGTCCTATACTAACTCTCCCCCTAAGTATAACTACTCTCATATACCAAAACTACCCCCCTTTTTGTCACGAGTGACAAAGGGTAAAAGTGTCAAGTAGACATCTCATCTGAACTGGGAGAGCCAGCATCTCCATCATCATCATCCTCATTGTCGACGAAGTCGTTGTCCTTAGATGTCTCTGGTGAAGAAGAGGGAGACTCAACGAAGCCACCAAGGCGAGCCTGTCGTCTAGCAATATGGCCGACATGGGTGTTCACCTGACACAACTCATCAGTGAGTGCATAAAGGCAAGCATCCATGCACTGAAGCTGTGCCATGATCACATCCAGAGTCACGCCTTCCGCTAAAGTAGAGGGAGCGAATGTGGTGGAGCTAAAGGAACGGGTGGAGCTGCCACACCAGACCGCCTCCATCGAAACTGAGCCTTGCTCCATTTAAAGGTAGCGGCATCAATGGCACACATGATGGTGAAGTGGTCAGAAGAGGGAAAAGGGACAGAAAAATGGCTCAAAATCCGCGTGATAGCTGAAAGGAAAATGAGCTTATCACAGGTAGCCGTATCTCTATAGACATCTATAATAGAAAGAATAAAATGTGAAGGAAAATCTATAGTAAGGTGCTCTAGAAGGGACAACAAAAATCGAGCATGAGGCTCAGTGATAGAGTCATCACCATGTTTATGAATCTAGGACCTTTAGTAAAGATCTAACATGGTGTAAACTAATGATCACCCTAAGCAGAAGGGCGCTCACAGAAAACAGAAATCATCTTGTCTTTGGACATAGTCCATAGATGCTCATAACCGGGGTAGTTAGGATGCTCTACCCTCGGAATGCGGAGCACATCGGATACTAACTCCAGTGTGACCACTATGCACGTACCTTGAACGTGAGTATGAAAGAGAGGTACTGAATAATCGAATCCATGCTTGTTGGAGTAAAACTCCTAGATTAACACAAATGGACATGTGTCCCGGACGTCACACAATGACTTCCATCCCCTACTGTGAATGACAGTAGGAAGGTCAGTGTCGGAGAAGTTCAACAAAATGACTTGGCGTTCTGAATGAACACCTCGTCGAGAAAAGTTCTCCAAGAAGTCCTTTCGGGCTAGCTTATCACGGAACCGAACAGTAGAAGGAGTAGGATCGGAGGAAGTGGATGCCCCGGAATGAAAAGGGTTCTGGGATGAAGCAGACTTACGTTTTGGTTCCATTGACGCACTAACGTAAACTAGAGAGAGAGGGGGGGGGGGGGGAGAAAGAAACACTCAGAAAAGTCCCAAAAACAATTCAAATATATCAAAATATATTGAAGAGTAAGAACGTATGCATGGGAATACATGGACATGTGACATTCAATATAAAAGGCATCATGGGCTCAGCCCAATCCAATCCTACCAGCACACAATCAATTGCACACATCTAAAATGCATGATAATACTATTATAATGCAAATGTGATGCAATGCATGAAGTTTTTAAGAATTAAATCTTCAAAACCCATCCCAAAAATTTTACAAAAACCTCTTTGATTTTGAAAAAACACTAAATTGTGTAGAAAAGCCAAGAACTTAGGTTACAAAGCATGAAATGCATGAAAATGAGGGATTAGAAAAGCCATGAAATACTTGAATAAGCTTGAAGAATCCTTGAGAAGAGGTTTGAAGTGAGAGAGAGTGATTCTAGGAGTGAGAGAGACACATACAGATCGAGAGAGATCGAGAAAAATGAACCGAAGATCGCGAAGACCCTTTATATACAAGCTCAGTAATTCTCAACAGATAAAGGTGTTGAGAGGTGTCGAGACAAGTGTTGAGCTTTAAAAGCTTAGACAAATGTAGCTATCAAGAGGTGTCCAAAGGTGTCCACAGCAAAATAAGCTCGATGGATCAAGAAGGTATCGAGGAGACAATAGATTTCTCGATCGATCCACCTAGCTATCGAGAGGTGTCGAGATTGTGATAAGAAACAGCTTAAGAGCTCGACAGATAGCCAGGTGTTGAGGAGCTATCGAGATTGCTTAAAAATAGTTTTTCAAGAAGGGAAAAACACAGATATGAATGCAATCAAGCATGCAACTCAACCAAGGATCCAAACAACATTTTGAATTCTCAAAATCATCTCTCAACAACAATTTTAAGCACATTGATCCCAAAAACACACACACATACACACTAAACAAGTCTAACCAATTTTATATTTCAAAAATGAGTTAAGATAGTTTAGTGAGCATATATTAACACATGTAAATCTTGTGATGGCCAAATCACATTGTACCTGCACATGTATCAAGAGTAGCAAAAAATATTGTGTGTGAAAAACATCGCAAGATTGCATAAGTGTATACATGTTATGAAGATTTGAGATATGAGAAAATCACTTTAACTCACACACAATCATAATTATTTGATGGGGACTATCACCTTCGAGGTACATCCTATAACTCCCACATCTTCTAGAATACACGCTTGCAATCATATTTAAAAGAATTTTTGATCTTTTTTCTTTTATTTCTTTGCATATTTTTCTTTTTAGGCAAACAATGCATGGGCATATAAAAGAGAGAAAAGAATTATCCAATTATGTTAAGCTTTTGACATTGCACTTTTGTTATGCCGAATCGTACAGATGTCATTTCATGATTGGCGGGTAACAGTGGTGAGATGGTTATTTATGCCTTTCTCTTAGGATTTTCTTGTTCTACCCGTCAAAAAGAGTGATACGAGTGTTAAGTACAAGAGATTATTTAATCTTACTCATCACAAACACGAGCCACAAAGCTCACTTGCTTAGTTGTGCATAGAGATGCTCATCTAAGCTACACATGATACAAAGTTTAGAAAACTTGTTTCAATAGCTATCCAAGGTACATAAGTACCAATGTACACAAACACACACTGTTTTTGTATTTTTCTAATTTTTTTAATTATTTTTATATGAAAACAAAATAAAGCAAAATTGAAAAACATCCAAACAAAAACATGTTAAACAAAACAAAACAATGCATAAAACTAGATTGACTTAAAACTTGAAAGCAAAACACATAAGTAATGCAAACAAAAACAAGAAGGGGAGAGTGAGAGGGAGAGAAATGATAGAATCAATTAGTTCGTTTTTCCTTCCACACCTTGGAAGAACCTTTCCTTTGAGTGAAACCTTGAACCAAAGGTAAGGGGGAAGAATTAAAATTTTTCAAGTTTGAAAGGAACATGAGGGCTTTGAGAAGATCTCCAAAGGGATCAAGAGAAGGTGGAAACTGATTCTAGGTTCCTGATGCGAGCATGCCGTTACTCTGTTGAGTGGCTAACCACTTATAGCAATTTGGTTGAGTATGACCGGCTGCACCACAGTGACGACAAAGATGCTGCTTCTTCTGTTTCGGTTTCTTAGAGTTAGCCTTCTTAGCCCTAGGGTTATTAGTCTCATTCTTAGCAAGTTTAAGGAGTGATCCTAAGATAGACTTACCCTTGTCTATGTTCTCACTAGCTAATAAATTTTTAATATATATGTTCTCAATTTCAACATTATTAGCAGGAAGAAAAAAAACAATAGAACTAGTAGAAGAAATACTAGGAGAAGAGAAATCACACCCTAAACCGGTTCGATTTGAAGCAAATTTCTGAATACTGAACATCTCGTCAAGTTTTGCACTTGAAGTCCTCTCCAATTGAGCTCTAACTTGAAACAGCTCCGCTACAAGTTTCTTGGTCTTCTCAGCCAAGAAATTTTTTTCGAACCTAAGTGCTCCAATAGTATGATTAACTTCATCAAACTTTGTGGAGAGTTCTTCACGTTCGAGCTCCACATCACTAAGCTTCTTGGTGGCCAACCTATACAACTTCTCATGCTTTTCATAGACCTTGTATAACTTTGCATAAGTTGTGTGGATGTTATCTTGTTCATCCATCTTCTCAAACTTTGACTCCGCCAATTCTTCTTCTTCATCCACATCTTCAACAATCCCCTCAGTGGGATTGACTATGGTAGTGAAGGCATTCAAGATTCCGTCATCCTTATTGTCAGAATCATCTTCAGGCTTGGTGTCACTTAGTGTAGCTACAAGTGCCTTACTCTTCCCGATGGTCTTGAGATAAGTAGGGCACTCTTGTTTCATATGACCAAAACCTTGACACCCAAAGCACTTTGGTCCTGCGAGAACAGTATACTGATCTTCGTCCCTTGAATCCTTCTTCCCTTTGTCTTGGCTCTTAGACTGAGAAGAACTTGACTATTTACGGTCCTTATCGAAGCCCTTTGCATTAGCATTTTTCATGAACTTCTTGAACTATCGGGTAATGTAGGATGAAAGTTCAAATAGCGTATAAAATACTATGAACATTTTGACCCCCAAATTACAAATTACCAATTTAAGCTTTATATCAAACGATGTACGTGCGGAAAATGAACAAAAGCTTAAAACAAAATTGATAAACAATCTAAGCCAAATAAAATCACATCCATAGCAGAAATTAAATGACAAAAATTAAGGGAAAAGAGATGCAAACATAAGGACAACAGAACGATGTGTTATCGAAGAGGAAACCGAAGCCCACGGTTTAAAACCTCTCCGCCGCCCTCCAAGCGGTCATATAATCCACTAAAGAATGTAGTTGGGATACAAGGACAGTAATAGACCCTCCAAGCCTAATCTACCCAATGTACCTAAGCCCTCCAAGCTCCTACTCTAACGAGGTTACACCGAACCTATTTCTTCTTTAACTTGCAGGATTTCGCTATAGCCCATAGCATCAACCAATATCAAATTGGTCCTTTCCTAATTGCTTCCTAAAGCACCAAAAAGCCTTCTCACAGATATGGGTATGGTGAGAAAATGATTTGGCTAAAGAACCTCTCAAGGATCTAACAATGGAGAGGGTATGAGTAGAGGAATTTGAAGAGTCTCTTTGTGAAGATTGTAGATGAGTCAATCTTGTTTTTCTCTAGGGTTTCTCTCTCAAAATTCTCTCTGGAAGCTCTCTACATTTCATGGGTATAAGGGGTATTTATACTAGGATGAGAAAGGAATGCGAAGAGTCAGTTTTTCCAAAATAGAGCTGGCTGGCGACATGACCTCGCGACTTGACTGAGTCGCCAGTTCATGCCGTGAACTAACTGAACGACCAGATTGGAATTTTTGTCCTATAGTGCAACAGCTGAAACGACGGTTCAGTTTCTGGCGGCTTGCCAGTTGCGAGCTACCTACGAGATCCAGTCGCGAGTTCTTCTCTGCACACTTCACTCGTGTGCAACATCTAGTGGCTTGACAGTCGCGATACACCTGCGAGATCCAGTCGCGAGTCCCTGTTCTGCTGCACAGTCTTGAATATTTCTTCACACTCTCTCACACACTACCCTTACATGATTCCCACATAAATACAGGGTTTTTAAGTGTTGAAATACAAGCAGATTGGCATGGAATAAAGCCAACAAAATGGTTGATAAAATTCAACCTTACATAGGACTTCATCTTAGAGTCCTCATCGACTAAGACTCATCAGTATCACTGCTTTTGGCCTTCAGTGCTATGCTCTTGCTCTTGCTTGACTTTCCGTTCCTAGACAAACCCAAATCATAAGTTTGCAAGTTACCAACTAGCTCTATCAAAGGGATATTGTCAATATCCTTTGATTCCTCAATGGTAGTGATCTTGGCATGGAATCTCTCAGGCAAAGATCTAGGCACCTTTCTTACAATCTTGTTTTCAAGAATGGTCTCCCCAAGATTAAAAGCTAAGTTTACTATGTCCTTAAGCTTGGCATAGAACTTATCAAATGACTCATCCTCCTCCATCTTGATCTCTTCAAAGCTTGTAGTGAGTCTCTGCAGCTTTGAATCCTTGATAGCCTCGGTTCCCTCATAGGTTGTCTAGAGGATGGTCCATGCTTTCTTGGCAGTTTCAGTGGAGGATATCTTCTTAAACTCCTTATTGGTGACCGCATTGAATAAGGCATTCAATTGCTCTACTGTTGAAGTTTGCCGCCTTGATCTTAGCATTATCTTAATTTTGGCCAACGCTTCCTTTGGCTTGGTCTAGCCAATCTCTACAGCTTGCCACACTTTCTCATCTAGTGACTGCAAGAAAGCTCTCATGCGTTCTTTCTAGTACGCATAGTTAGTACCATTAAATAAAGGAGGTATAATCAAATATTGTCCTCTATCCATAACAAACAGGGGTCAATGGATCACACACAAAGAGTGAACCTAATTAGAGTGTTCCTGCTCTGATACCACTTGACATGCCAAAAACGTATTGACCCCTTGTGATGAATTAATTGATTAATTAGCCAAGTTTATTAATTAATCAAATTGAAATGCAAATGCATGGTAGCACAAACAAATCAGCAATTAAACTAAGTACGCAGTGAAAAATAAATGACTCGGTGATTTGTTTACGAATGGGGAAAACCAACCATAGCAAAAACCCCATCGGGTGATTTTAAGGTCACCACTCTCAAGAATCCACTATTATCATAACAAGCAGTTACAAGTAAAGGATTCCCTGTACCTTATACCAATCAACAGTTGAACCCTTACCTTCATACCTAATTAGACTTGTTCTGTAATGACAATCTCTCCTTGTATTGCACGGCTCCCAGTACGTGACTAACCAATTGTATGGATTGTTGGGTAATATACATGTTTGCATCGAATACAAAACATACGCAGTGGAAAAATAAATGGATCTACTTCATTCGCAATTGATAACATGCACTATGTAGGTTTCAGAATATAAGAACAAGAGAGTGTACCTTGATGCGGTGAAATTCAAAACAGAATGAAGAAGAACTCGGGAATACTTTCAATCTTCACTCCAATTCCACTTGATGCCTAAGATGTGTGGTCTCTCAATCAGTTCTTTGTTTCTAGAGAGAATATGAAAAAGTGTCTCTCTCTCTCTTATTTCATATATTGTACATCTATTAAACATACAAACCATTTTTTTCTATATAAAATTCTGTATGTTTCTCTCCACATAACTGATTATCTAATTGGGCTAGCCTTTTGGGCCTTCCCAATTGGGCTTTAGTGTGTGGCTTGGAGTGGGACCAAAAGGGAACAAATAAGACACTAGCTCCAATGGGCCTTGGGCTTTTCTGTCAACTCTTGACAAGTCCAAAGTTACCATTAATTATATTTAATACCACTATATAAATATAATTGCACTCTAGGCCTCATTAATAAATTATATCCCAAGACTTTATTATACATGCAACCCCTTCATAAAATATTCGTAGTAATACAAAGTCATGAATATAGACTGCCACTTTGTAAATTACTACATCTTAATCCTTTAGTACCCGGTTTAATCCTTATGAGTTATTCACCATATATTTATGAAATCCAATTTCATAATTATATACTTTAGTTTTACTAAAGTGGTTAGGCCTAACTCTCTGAATAACTGTACCTATTAAACTTATCTCAAGGGAATATTTTATATCTCCGTTAAGAGACTATGAATTCCATCTTGAGAATATATGTTCCATCAACACTAAATGTGGCTGCCCAACATACTGAGGTTTTGACCGTTACTTTAGATCTCACTTCTGATATATCAAAGCAACCTACATTTCATGATCAGGTCCATTATTCTCTCAGGATTAAGAGTTCATGTGAATACAAGTCGTGAGATTTATTATTCAATTGACAGTCGTTAGGAGAATAATAAATCTCACAGCGGTCCAGTTCAATATGTCTTAACTCTTAAAACATATCAACATATTAACTAGAAATCACCATTTCCATGATCAAGACAAATCATCGTAGTTAATATGTTATAGTCTTCGCAGATGAAATGCCCAATTTCATCACCGACTACGAACCAAAATTCTGAGTTTACAAAGAACTTGTGATCTATATCTTCTGTGACTTTTCACATAAATCACATACTATGCATCTCATGGACTATTTGATAATGTCCGAATATTCATGTTACCATTATTTTAGATAAGAATAAAACAACTTTATTAAACACAATATTAAGTTATACATCATTTCTCACATAATGTCATACATAATATCATACATAGCATCATACAATAAGATTTAAGGGCACATGTCCTAACATTCTCCCACTTGCCCTAAAGACTATTGTGCACTAATCTAACTCCCATTCCCTCCAAATGTGACTCGAAGGTCCTTTGAGGCAAGACTTTGGTAAAGGGATCTGCTAGATTATTTGCACTTTCAATCTTTGCCACCACCACATCTACACGAGCAACAATGTCTCGAATGATGTGCTACTTCCTTTCAATGTGCTTTCCTTTCTTGTGATTCCTTGGATCTTTGGATTGTGCAACCGCTCCACTATTGTCACAAAACAATGTAATAGGAACTTGCTCCATTCTCACTACACCAAGATCAGAAAGGAATTTCTTGAGCCAAACAGCTTCCTTTGCCGCCTCACAAGCAGCAACATATTTAGCTTCCATGGTGGAGTCCGCAATACAAGATTGCTTAACACTCCTCCAACTTATGGCTCCACCTCCCAAGGCGAAAACACATCCTGACGTGGACTTTCTGAAATCTAGATCTGATTGAAAATCTGAATCTGTATAGCCAACGGGAATCAAATCCTCACAATGGTAAACAAGCATATAATCTCTCGTTCTCCGTAGATACTTGAGAATATGCTTTACAGCTTGCCAATGTTGTGGTCCTGGATTTGATTGATATCGGCTGACCATGCCAACTGAAAAACAGATATCAGGTCTAGTACAAAGCATGGCATACATGAGACTTCCTACTGCAGAAGCATAAGGAACTTGTCTCATCATATCTACTTCCTCTTGAGTCTTAGGCCTTTGGTCATCAGACAGAGGAACTCCATGTCTGAAAGGAAGTAATCCTTTCTTGGAGTTTTGCATGCTAAACCGTTCTAGAACCTTATCTATATATCCAGCTTGTGATAAGCCTAACATCTTATTCTTACGATCTCGCCAAAGCTTGATCCCTAGAATAAAGTTAGCCTCACCCAAGTCCTTCATATCAAATTGACTTGACAACCAAACCTTTACTGATGACATTACACCTACATCATTTCCAATGAGTAGAATATCATCAACATAAAGCACTAGGAACATTATTACTTTGTCTTGATATCTTTTGTACACACATGGTTCATCAAGATTTTGTTCAAAACCAAATGATTTGATTGCTTGATCAAATCTGATGTTCCATGACCTAGATGCTTGCTTAAGTCCATAAATGGACCTATTCAACTTGCATACCATATGCTCTTGGTTCTTTGCTATGAAACCTTCTGGTTGCTTCATATAGATTTCCTCTTCAAGATTGCCATTAAGAAATGCAGTCTTGACATCCATTTGCCAAATCTCATAATCATAATGAGCAGCAATGGATAAGAGAATTCTGATAGATTTAAGCATTGCTACTGGTGAAGAGGTTTCCTCATAATCAATACCTTCTTTTTTAGTATACCCTTTTGCCACTAGCCTTGCTTTAAAGGTTTCAACCTTTCCATCTATCCCTCTCTTCCTCTTGTAAACCCATTTGCAACCAACAGGTTTAATGCCGTTAGGCGCCTGTACAAGATCCCAAACTTGATTAGAATACATGGAATCTAATTCTGATTTCATAGCTTGGACCCAATGATGTGCATCTATATCATTCATTGCTTCTTCATAAGTGTAAGGATCAGTTTCGGCCTCCTCTGAGATAGCCTCATAAGTCTCTCCAAGACCTATGAATCTTATAAGTGGCCTAACATTCCTCCCACTACGACGAGGTAACTATGTACTAGACATCTCATGAGTAGTATCTTGTGGTGTATCCAATACAGCCACATCATCCCTAGTTTCAACCATTGGTTGTTCAATTACAGGTTCATTCATTTCAGCTAAGACAACTCTACTTCTAGGAGTGAAATCATTCATATAGTCATTTTCCAAGAATTTGGCATTTGTACTAACAAACACTTTATTATCTTTATGACTATAGAATAAACCTCCAGCAGTTCCTTTTGGATACCCTACAAAGAATACCACTTTTGTTTTAGACTGTAACTTGTCAGACTTTCCTTTTAACACATGTACTGGACAACCCCAAATATGGAGATGTCTCATACTAGGCTTACGCCCATTCCACAACTCTACAGGTGTTTTAGGAACAAACTTCGAAGGTACTAAATTCAGAAGATACATTGCAGTATTTAAGGCATATCCCCAAAAAGAAGTTGGTAGAGTCGAATAACTCATCATGGACCTAACCATATCTAAAAGAGTCCTATTCCTTCTTTCCGCTACACCATTTTGTTGTGGAGTTCCAGGTGTAGTCAATTGAGATAAAATCTCATTTTCAGTTAAGTAATCCTTAAAATCCCCAAGAAGGTATTCGCCACCACAATCAGATCGAATGGCCTTTATGCGTTTACCCAATTGATTCTCAACTTCATCCCTAAACTCTTTGAACTTTTCAGAGGCTTCGGACTTCCGTTTCATTAGGTACACATAATCAAATCTAGAGTAATCATCAGTGAATGTAATGAAATACTCATAGCCACCTCTTGCTTGGGTTGACATAGGACCACAAACATCCGTATGAACTAATTCTAGCAACTCTTGGGCTCTTCTACCTTTTGCATTAAAATGTCGTTTGGTCATTTTGCCTTCTAAACAAGATTCACAAAGTGGAAATTCATCAAAGTCCAATGGCTCTAAGAGACCATCTTTGATCAGTCTTTGAATTCTGTTTGGATTAATATGACCCAAACGCAAGTGCCAAAGATATGCATCATTAGTAGAAGGAAACTTTCTCTTTAATGATTTTACATGAGAGTTATTATCTAATTCAGAATTATATAATTCATGAATATCAGGAGTTAAAATATAAAGACCATCCACAATATTGCCAGAACAGATAAATGTTTTACCCTTCTTTATTACAACATTGTCTTTAAGGATAACACAATATCCATTCTTACCTAAATAAGTTGCAGAAATTAAATTCCTACGAATATTAGGTACATACAGACAGTCTTGCAATATTAAAACTCTAGTATCAAAGCATAAATTAAAAACTCCAATAGCTACAACTGGAATCCTACTCCCATCAGCCAAGGTCAGAAACAACTCTCCTTCTTTAAGTCTTTTGGTCTCCTGGAACCCCTGCAAAGAATTGCAGATATGATTAGTACAACCTGAATCCATACACCAGGAATCCGTGGGATTTTATACCAAACATATTTCAAGAAGGAATGATATATTCATACCCTTATTGGCAGTCTTGAACTTTGGACAATTTCTCTTCCAGTGTCCTTTCTCACTACAATGGAAACATTTTCCTTTCAGCTTCTTTCCTTTGTCGGCAAGCCCTAAGGCAATTTGTTTACCCTCTTGCTTAGTGAAGTCCTTCTTCTTCTTCTTCTTACCCTTGCCTTTCGACTTAGGTTGAGAAGTAGAAGCTTCACCCACATTGGCTTCAACATTAGAAGTACCAAGGACGCCTTCCGCCGCTACCAACTCATTCATTAATTCAGAAAAAGAATAAATCTTTTTGTTCATGTTATAATTAAGTCTGAATTCCTTGAATGATTCCGGTAGTGACTGGAGTATCATATCCACTTGGGATTCTCCATCAATGTCGGCACCCAAAACTTCCAATGTATTCAGATTAGAGATCATTGTAAGACAATGTTCTCTCACTGAACTACCTTCAGCCATTTTGGTATTATAAATTTGTCTCATGGTTTCTTGCCTTGCAGAACGGCCTTGCTCACCAAACATCTCCTTCAGACTTAGCATAATGTCCGAAACTAGTTCTACATCCTGCATTTGATGCTGTAGAACATTTGAGATGGACGCTAGGATGTAGCACTTGGCCATTTCATTAGATTTTTGCCAACGATCATATCGTTGTTTTTCCTCAAGAGGAGCATCTAATGAAGGAAAGCTAGGACATGGTTGAGTAAGCACATATTTGTGCTCTTCAGCTGTGAGAACTATGTCCAAGTTTCTTTTCCAGTCAACATAATTGGTTTCAGTCAGTTTGTTTTGATTAAGAATGCTAACAAGTGGGCTAAATGATGCCATGTTCAAATCTGAAAATAATAAATATGAATATAATAAGTAAACTGGACATTATCAATTTAGCATATAAACATATACTATGGAACCTTAATAAAACCATAATATAATATATGCAACGACAACCCAATCCCATACTCAATATCCCTCAGCAAAGAGTGAACATTAAATACTATGATTGATTGAGAACTATTCTCATTATTAGTGCTATCATGATAACTCTTATCAAACACTTAATAATATGCCGTTATACATTTGGCCTCTAAATGATTATAGCAAGAACTCAGCATAGAGGATACTATAATATTTAGTCTAGTGTATACCATTGTCTAGAATCATGTGTAGCCACATTTCATCCCCTTAACAGGCTTATCATGTAGTACCATGATACAAAACACCCTCCGCATGGAATGCAAAGCTCGAAGCTAAGACAAGGTGTTTGATCAAACCACTATAAACCAAGAAATTCAATCTTGTAGGACCATGAAATACATATTCTCCGCATGGAATGCAAAGCTCGAAGCTAAGACAAAATATATATTTCATACAACTATGAACCAACAATGAAGGCCGTGAGATCCAACCCTTGTATCTCTCTCCCACTAGATATTTTAAATTAAAGGTTTTTATCTTTAAAACATGCATAAACTAATTATACACAACCTTGCATAAAAATTTCAGATTTTCTTTCTTTCGATCGATCGATCGAATGTGCCCCTCGATCGATCGAAAAAATTAAACAATTCGAACTAAACCTTCTGTCTGATTCGATTGATACTCGATCGCCTCTCGATCGCTCGAAAATAAAATTCGATCGATCGACTAGCAATCGAATATTAATCGATTCAAAAGGATAAGTCTCTGTTTTACTCGATTGATCGAAAGTAAATTTCGATCGATCGAAAATCGTAAAACTCGAATTTCCAGAAATTCTTCTAAGGTAGTTTTCAACCGTTTTGCATGAACAAACAACCATCATACGAAAATGATAGACAGAAATTGATATCAAAACTGAAATCTATTGATGCTATAGCCTTAAAGATCAATTTAACATTATTAAATTCATATTTAAACAACATCATAACATCAATATCAGTTTTTATCAAATCATAGTTTCAACAACCATGCAGAAATCTATCAACTTGAAACTATAATCTCTAATTCCAAAAAGAACAAAACATGTTATACAGATTCGAAATGAAGACCGCTCTGATACCAATGTTGGGTAATATACATGTTTGCATCGAATACAAAACATACGCAGCGGAAAAATAAACGGATCTACTTCATTCGCAATTGATAACATGCACTATGTAGGTTTCAGAATATAAGAACAAGAGAGTGTACCTTGATGCGGTGAAATTCAAAACCGAATAAAGAAGAACTCGGGAATACTTTCAATCTTCACTCCAATTCCACTTGATGCCCAAGATGTGTGGTCTCTCAATCAGTTCTTTGTTTCTAGAGAGAATATGAAAGAGTGTCTCTCTCTCTCTTATTTCATATATTGTACATCTATTAAACATACAAACCATTTTTTTCTATATAAAATTTTGTATGTTTCTCTCCACATAACTGATTATCTAATTGGGCTAACCTTTTGGGCCTTCCCAATTAGGCTTTAGTGTGTGGCTTGGAGTGGGACCAAAAGGGAACAAATAAGACACTAGCTCCAATGGGCCTTGGGCTTTTCTGTCAACTCTTGACAAGTCCAAAGTTACCATTAATTATATTTAATACCACTATATAAATATAATTGCACTCTAAGCCTCATTAATAAATTATATCCCAAGACTTTATTATACATGCAACCCCTTCATAAAATATTCGTAGTAATACAAAGTCATGAATATAGACTGCCACTTTGTAAATTACTACATCTTAATCCTTGAGTACCCGGTTTAATCCTTATGAGTTATTCACCATATATTTATGAAATCCAATTTCATAAATATATACTTTAGTCTTACTAAAGTGGTTAGGCCTAACTCTCTGAATAACTGTACCTATTAAACTTATCTCAAGGGAATATTTTATATCTCCGTTAAGAGACTATGAATTTCATCTTGAGAATATATGTTCCATCAACACTAAATGTGGCTGCCCAACATACTGAGGTTTTGACCGTTACTTTAGATCTCACTCCTGATATATCAAAGCAGCCTACATTTCATGATCAGGTCCATTATTCTCTCAGGATTAAGAGTTCATGTGAATACAAGTCGTGAGATTTATTATTCAATTGACAGTCGTTAGGAGAATAATAAATCTCACAGCGGTCCAGTTCAATATGTCTTAACTCTTAAAACATATCAACATATTAACTAGAAATCACCATTTCCATGATCAAGACAAATCATCGTAGTTAATATGTTATAGTCTTCGCAGATGAAATGCCCAATTTCATCACCGACTACGAACCAAAATTCTGAGTTTACAAAGAACTTGTGATCTATATCTTCTGTGACTTTTCACATAAATCACATACTATGCATCTCATGGACTATTTGATAATGTCCGAATATTCATGTTACCATTATTTTAGATAAGAATAAAACAACTTTATTAAACACAATATTAAGTTATACATCATTTCTCACATAATGTCATACATAATATCATACATAGCATCATACAATAGGATTTAAGGGCACATATCCTAACATGGATCTTAGTACGTGACTTGATTCACCAACTAGAAAAAGATGTTCGATGCAAAGTTCTTCAGTTCATCACATGATGAAGATCCAAAAGATGCTTGGTCACAAAACCTTATGGTGTACAAACATAGCAACTTCTTCACAAGAAAAATGAACTAGGGAAAATTCTGTATCTAGTCACAATTTGCTTGAACAAAATTTGCTTAAGACTTGTGCAACTTGTGTCCACTTTGACGGCCCTTAAAATAATTCTTTTATATGTCTAAGGTTGTGAGAAATGAAGGCCCAAACACATAATCATGGATTGGAGTCAAAACAGAACTAAAATTTAGTTTTTCATAAACCTTGACAGATGCCTATCTATTGAGCTAGCTGTCAAGCCATGGGGCTGGAACAGCTCTTCAAGCTAGATAGATGGCTAGTTTTTGAGCTTTAATGACAGGCACTTTTTAGAATTGAATCTTGGACAAACTTGCATAGCTTCAACACTTGATCTTGAAACAAAGTTTCTTGAAGTATTAAAAACATCCTAGATCTACCCAAATACAAGTAAAGTACGTTTTGTCAGAGGATTAGCCAATTACATAAAAATAGTGACATACGTTCCTAACAAGTGAATCACATACGTCCTAACAAGAACAAAGAGTGCTCATGCAAGAGGTGGTTTTTGTCACCCTATCCTTTTTATGCATCTTTTATTGATGAATGTTTTTATCCATAATATGAATGATTCATCGTTGTTTTGTTTAAAACATAATTATTTTCTATGTGATTGTTGTAATCTCTTTCTTGTATGTCAACAATCTACATATCAACAAATTATTTTTCTTAAAATAAAAACAGATCTGCATCTTTATAAGATGTACATCTGACTTTTCTTAAAATAAAAATAGATCTGACTTTTTCTTAAAAAAAAAAAAAAAAACAGATCTGCATCTTTCTTAGATGTAGATCTAAATTTTTCTTAAACAAAAACGGATCTGCATCTTTATGAGATGCAGATCTGAATTTTTCTCAATCATAAAACTGATTTGTATCTTTCTCAGATACAGATTTGATTTTTATTTAACATATGCATATTTTTGAAATAAAGAAAGAGATTAAACATGATTGTGTTTATGTTTGTTGCATAAATTTAAATTATGAGTGAAACATATTTCTTAAAACATTTTCAAAACTGATCTGATTTTTCTATTATTTAAAAAATCATTTTTTTTATGATCGCAAAATAGAACTGATCTTTTACAAAGTTAAAACCACTTTTTTGTACATACTACAAAAAAGATTTGATTTTTACAAACCAAAAAAACTCTCTTTTTTATCATTATCATAAAAAGATTTGATATTTTCAAACCAAAAGACTTTATTTCATGTGATAAACACAGATCTAAGTTTTCTGTCTCCAAAAACCACATTTTTCTACATCCTATAAAACAGATTTAGTATTTTGACAAATCCAAAGTCAATTTTTTTACGAATCCAAACATATCTAAATTAAAAAAAAAAAACAAAAAAAAACAAAACAAAAGAAGAGACTTCATTCATAAATAAGTTTGTGTGATTTGTTTTTTTTTTTTTCCCACGTGTTCAACATATCATCAATGACATGCATAAAAAGGTGCATTGGTCACAAGAGTCTAGAAGACCAGATTTTGTCTGGGCAGAATGGGTACCTAACACCTTCCCATTCCGTAACCTAGCCTCCGGATTTAGATCTTTGGCTATGTAGATCTAGCCTTGTCTTTATTTTATTTTGGGTAGAATGTAACTAGGACTAATAATCCCTTGCCAAATCATAACTTCGGGAAAGGACTTAGGAGCAATTGCTTGATGACCAAAGAAGAAAATAAGGAAGACCCATCCAACTTTATCTATGACCTACTTGAATGATTCATGATGACATGGGAAGAATTAATGGATAGGACATCTACTACCACCACAGGATATGACATATGGAATGAAATACCAGAAACCGAGAATTACCAAATATCCACAAATTGGGGGGGGGGGGGGACATTTCAAACCCCAAGAGAACCACCAAATATCCACAAACAGGGGGAGACACTTCAAACCCTAAGTAAACAACCAAACATCCATAAATGGGGGGAGACACTTCAAACCCCAAAACACTGATCCCAATGATCCAACCAAAATTGCCCATATCATAAGAGGGGGAGACACTTCAAACCCCCACATTTAGAGATCGACAACCCAGTGAAAGCTTTGAACAGATCCACCTAGCAGACGCCAGCCGAAGAAGATGAAGTCCTTAAGCAACTACAGAAGCCAAGTCCTTACAACCACAACCTTCCAGGATCTGAATGCTATGATTGGATCCATAAATAGGGAACTCACTATTTCCTATTCTGACAAGGATCTGACCAAGAAGGGGAAGCACCACAATGATCCATTGCATATCACTGTAGATGCCATGGGGAAGAGGATACTGATGGTTTTGGTAGACGATGGAAGTGCTTTGAACATGTGTCCTTTGAAGACTGTAAGCTACCTGGGTCTAAGTAATGAAGACTTTGTGCTTATTGATCAACATGTGAGGGCATACAATAACAATAGAAGAGAAGTCTTGGGAACCATAACATTAGAGCTTACCATCAAACTGATGGTTAAGAAGGTGGATTTCCAAGTCCTTAATATAGCCTCATGTTTCAATATGCTGCTTGGGTGACCATGGATCCATGACACAGAAGTCATACCTTCTTCTTCAAACCAAAAGATTCAGTTTCCACATGAAGGAGCTATTGTGACCATATACAGAGACACTTTAATAGTGCCTAAGCCTATTTTTGGTATTAATTCTGAGAATGAGCCATTGACCTTGGATGGCTTTGAGATTAAGAGGCCTGGCTTTGAAAAGAGAGAAGAAGGAATTGAGAAGATCCAAATGGACTTTGCTCCTTATGATAACAACAATGTGGTAGCAATGATGAGGAGAATGAACTACCTTCTTAAGGTGAATTTGAGGAGAGTTATGAAGAAGCCAACTATTCAAGACCTGGTAATTCCTACTGCCACACCACCTTTTAGGCTAGGCTATGATCCTGCTGATGACAACTTATCAGTGATGGAAGTGAGAAAGATGGCTCGAGCTAAATCCAAAGCAAAAGGACTCCCTTGTCCTCTAGATCCTCTAAAACCCTACACTCTTACATTGAATGGGAAATTCATAAAAGCTAGAGAAAGTCAACGTTATTGGGGATTCCTTGAACCGAGATTTGATCCCATGGCAAAGACAATGGTACCTAGATTCGAGATACTACTTGATTGCCACAACAAGGTTCGAGAATTGAAGAAAGAAGATGCAACTTGGGTTCCTACTAATTGGGTTGATTACATGGATCTTGATGCTATGACTACATTCATTGGAGATCCTATTTGCAACATAGAAGAAGAGGAATATTGGGAGGCCTACCAGCATACATTGCAAAGCCCGTATGAACTAAGAGCTAATGATGGAGATGAGGAAAGGGGAACAACCCCTAGTGATGATGAAGATGGAAGTGATGACAAAAGTGATAGTAGTAATGACAACAACAGCAATAACAGTGGACATGATGAAGATGAAAACAGCACTAATAGTGACAACAACAATAGAAGTTATGATAGCTCGTACAGTGGTGTTGATGGGGGTAAACCCCCTAGTGATAGAGAAGACGAAGATGTAGACCTATTCTATGAAGAATATGATAGTGATGTCGACTACTATGATCAAGATATTGAAGATGATGCTGGAGCTAACAAGTGGAGCAACACTGATAGTGATTAACGCAGGCTAATAAATGTGTTGGAGAATGCAAGAGAGGAGAATGCACAAGCCAATCAAATGTATCATGATGAATATCCCTATGGGCACCTTTCAGATTGGAATGATATCACTAATGTCAGTTTAAGGTCTAGCCTTAGGTATGACAAGCATGGAAAAGAACTTCCAGAATTGGGGTCATATTATGATTCAGAACTAAGTTCACCAATCCCACATACTAAAAAGAAGGATGACATAGATGCCAGGTTGGCCGCTTTAGACCAAAAGCTAATGGTCTACAGTCTCAGAATCATGACACTTGAAAATGCTGAACATAATGAGGAAAGAATGGAAGAAAGTAAGTCAGAGCATCTCCTATAACCCACCTACTTGGGCAACAGAGGCAAGCGCAATCTATTTGATGGATGGATGGATAGCATAGAGTGCCTGGATGCTTTTGTGACCAACAAGCCCACAGACATAGAGGTTGAAGACAAAGCTACAGATTATATGGATGTAGATCCCACAGTATTGATGCTGAGGGAAGAAGGAGCTTACTGGTAGCCACCTACCATTGTGGAAGCCACGACCGAGTTGAAGAACTTAGCATGGGAGGAAGCCGCCACCCTATGGAGGATGCTGTGAGGAAGATCAAGACGGTCAAGTCAATCACTTTTGCCAAGAAGATCAAGATCGCTAAGCCAGTCACTCCTACCAAGAACATTGTTTCTGTCCCTATTGAGTCTATTTCCGCTAGTGTTTCTATTCTTGTTAAGTCTGTTTGTGATAGTTTTCTAGTTGAGTCTGTTAAAAACTCTTTCCTTTTTAATATGATTTATGATTCTGCTTATTTGTTGGCTTTGAATGTTTTTATTTCTAAAATTGGTAAAGAAACTCTTAATAATAAGGAATTAAAACATGAATACCTAGAACCCATAAAGAAAGAAACCCAACCCATTAACCTGGGAACTGATGATGGGCCCAAAATGATCCAAGTGGACAATACCCTAACCACTTCAAAGAAAGATGCATTAGTGGCATTGTTGATAGAGTTCAAAGAGGTCTTTGCTTAGTCATATGAAGACATGCCTAGGATTGATACCAATATAGTACAACATCGCATTCCAATAGATCTAACCATGAAGCCAGTCAAGCAGAAGTTAAGAAGAATGAAGCCAGAAGGGACTCTCAAGATCAAGGAAGAAGTAGAGAGACAATAAATGCTAGATTCCTGAGTGTGCTCAACTATCCAGAGTGGTTAGCTAATGTGGTTCCAGTACCAAAGAAATCCAAGAAGGTCAGAATGTGTGTAGATTTTCGAGATCTAAGCAAGGCCAGCCTAAAAGATGACTTTCCATTGCCTCACATTGATGTCCTGGTTGACAACACAGCAGGTCATGCTTTGTTATCATTTATGGATGGATTTTCAAGATACAATCAGATTAAGGTGGCTCTAGAAGATATGGAGAAAACTTCCTTCATTACACCATGGGGAACATACTGCTACAAGGTCATGCCATTTGGCCTCAAAAATGCTGCTACTACTTACCAACGAGCAGCCACTACTTTGTTGCATGACTTGATCCATAAAGAAGTAGAAGTTTATGTTGATGACATGATAGTGAAGTCTGAAGACCGTGAAGGAAATACCAACTTTGAGGAAGTTTTTTGTGAGAATCCGATTCTATAAGTTGCGATTGAATCCAAAGAAGTGTGCTTTCAGAGTCACATGCGGAAAACTGTTAGGGTTTTTGGTAAGCTAGAAGGGAATAGAGGTTGATCCAGAAAAATCAAGGCAATAGTAGAGATGAAGCCTTTAAGAACTGAAAAGGAGATCCAAGGATTTTTGGGGAAGATACTTAACATCAGCAAGTTTATAGCTCAACTCACTATGACATGTGAACCAATCTTTAGATTGCTAAAGAAAGAAGTCCCTACAGTGTGGAATGAACAATACCAAGAAACCTCTGAAAAGATCAAGAACTATCTGACGAAACCACCAATACTTGTCCCATCGGTTCTCGAAAAGCCATTGTTGTTATATCTCACCACTGCATATACAGCAATGGGGGCTCTACTTGCTCAATACTTAGAGAAGACTCGCAAGGAGAATGCAATTTACTATTGTTGGGGTTTATGCCCGAAAATCCAATTTATTGGCATGTCATAAATAATTAAATTTTTTAATTTTATGAGACTATCTATAAATGAACTAATAGGACATTATCTTAGTCTATGAGATGCATCGTATGTGATTTATGTGAAAAATCATAGAAGATATAAATTACAAGTTTCTTGTAAACTCAGAATTTTAGTTCGTAGTCGATGATGAAATTGGGCATTTCATTTGCGAAGACTATAACATATCAACTAAGAAGATTTGTCTTGATCATAGAAATGGAGACTTTTAGTTGATATGTTGATATGTTTTAAGAGTTAAGACATATTGAACTGGACCGCTGTGAGATTTATTCTTCTCCTAACGACTGTCAAATGAATAATAAATCTCACGACTTCTATTTACATCAACTTCTTATCCTGAGAGAATAATGGACCTGATCATGAGGTGTAGGTTGCTTTAATATATCAGGAGTGAGATCTATAAGGCAGGTCAAAACCTCATTATGTTGGGAAGCCACATTTAATGTTGATAGAACATATATTCTTAAGATGGAATTCATAATCTCTTAACGGAGATATAAAATATTCCTTTGAGATAAATTTAATGATTTTGGTTTTTCAGAGTGTTGGGCCTAACCACTTTAGTAAGGAGTTACTAAAGTATATATTTATGGAATTGGATTTCATAAATATATGATGAATAACATAAATGATTAAACCGGGTACTCAAGGATTAAGATATAGTAATCTTCAAAGTAGCAGTCTATATTAATGACTTTGTATTACTACGAATATTTTAGTGAAGGGGTTACATGTATAATAAAGTCTTAGGATATAATTTATTAATAAGGCCTAGAGTGCAATTATATTCATATAGTGGTATTGATTATAATTAACAAAAAAGCTCAAGGCTCATTGGAGCTAGAGTCTTATTTGTTCCCTTTTGGTCCCACTCCAAGCCACATACTAGAGCCCAATTGGAATAGCCCAAAAGGCTAGCCCAATTAGATAATCAGTTATATTTAAGGAGAGAAACATACAGAATTTCTAATGGCCTTTCATAAGTGCTTTTCATGAGAGTTTTCTTAGTGGTTTTCATTATGATCACATGAGAACATGAAATGGTTTGTGTGTGAGTGTTGGACACTCTTATTCTCTCCTTGGAAACTGATTGTGAGATCACACTTCTTGGGCATTAAGTGGAATTAGAGTGAAGATTAAAAATATTCCCAAGTACCTTTAATCTTTTGGTTTTGAATTTCACCGCACCAAGGTACGCTTTCTTGTTCTTAAATTCTAAAACTTACATAGTACATGTTATCAATTGCGAATGAAGTAGATCCGTTAATTTTTCCACTGCGTATGTTTTGTATGTGATACAATCATGTATTTTTCCAACAACTACATCAGCAAGAAGAAGTTGCCTTATGAAGAGAATTATTCACCATTAGAAAAGACATGTGTAGTACTTGTATGGGCAAACTGTAAACTCAAACATTAAATGCTTGCTTACAAGGTTCTGTTGATTGCAAGAATGGATCATTTAAAGTACTTAATGGAAGAACCTGTGCAAGATGGGAAGACAGCTAAATGGGTTTTGCTTCTGTCAGAATTTAATATTAAGTATGTGACTCAAAAATCTGTGAAGGGGAGAGCAATTGCCGATCACGTAGCCCATTATTCACCAGTGAAAGCTGAAGAGATCCAAGGAGACTTTCCAGATGAAGACATCATGGGGATTGAAGTAGAATCATGGAAGATGTATTTTGATGGAGCAACAAATCAAAATGGAAGTGGAATTGGATATCTTTGAATTTCTCCAAAAGGGACACATATTCCATTTTTTTGTAAACTTAACTTTCTTGCAATCAATAACACCACTGAATATGAAGATCATGGGGTTACAGGCAGCCCCAGGCTTTGGAGTAAAAGACTTGGAGGTATATGGGGACTTAGCATTAATAATCTATTAGATATAGAATAAGTGGAAGATCAAAGAAGAAAGGCTGATGCCTTATCATGAACGTCTTTAAGAGTGGGCGTCAAAATTCAACAAGATTTAGTATCAATATGTGCCAAGGATGCAGAATCAGATTGCCAATGCTTTAGCAATGATGCCATCCCTAATGGAGGGGCCAAATGAGGACGAAGCTAGACTGATAGTGTTGGAACAAAAAGAAGAACCAACCTACTGCATGAAAATAAAAGAGAATGAAGAGAAGAATGGAGAAGGTGAATGCTATTCGGACATCCTACAATATCTCAAGGACGGGACATACCCACCATCTGCAGATAAGAATGACTAATTAACCATTCAGAGGTTGTCTACTAATTACATCATTTATGGAGAAAGGCTTTACAGAAGATCAAATGATGGAATTCTTCTTCTTTGTGTAACTGCCAAGGAAGCACAAAAAATAATTGAAGAGGTTCATGAGTCAAGTTATTGGCCACATATGAATGCACACATGTTGTTGAGGAAGATAATGAGATAAGGTTACCGTTGGACTACTATGGAAGCCGACTGTATGGCTTATGTCTGAAAATGCCATCAATGCCAAGTCCATGGAGATCTGAAGCACATGCCACCCATGCCATTACATACCATGACATCACCCTAGTCATTCTCAACATGGGGAATAGACATTATTGAGAAGATTCACCCAACAGAATCCAATGGCCATGAATTCATACTTGTTGCTATTGTCTACTTCACTAAATTGGTAGAAGCTGCCTCATACAAGGTTCTAAATTCAAAAAAAGTGGCTTAATTCATCCAGACCAATATCATCTACTGATACGGGGTACCGCATGAAATTATCTCTGACAATGGGCAACATTTCAAGGGAGAAACAGAGAAGCTACTATGACAGTTCAACATTCAACACCACAAGTCTTCACCATACCGTCCTTAAACCAATGGAGCAATTAAGGTTGCTAATAAAAAAATAGGGTAAATCTTAAATAATAGTAAAAAGAACTATAAGGACTGGCACCTATAATTGCCCTATGCATTTTGGGGGTACAGATTATCAATTCGATCTTCCACGGGAACCACTCTTTACTCATTGGTGTATGGGATGGAAGCAGTTCTCCCTATTAAGATTGGTGTCCATTCATTATGGACAGTACTGGAAAGTGAAATCCTTGAAGCAGATTGGTTACAAAGCAGATATGATTAATTATGCGTGCTAGATGAGAAAATACTCAAATCCTTGTATCATATTCAAGGTTACCAAAAAAGGCTTAGGAAAGCTTTTGACAAGAAAGTGAGAACCAGAGATTTGAAGTTGGGGGACTTAGTGTTGAAAGAAATCTGAGCCCTGGTTCAAGATGCAAACTGGAAATTCAAGCAGAATTGGGCAGGCCCATACATTGTGAAGCAGATATACTCTAGGAGAGCAGTAAGATTGATGGACTTAGATGCAAACCTTATTACTGAGCCAACCAACATGGATCAATTGAAGAAATACCACGTCTGAAGTGGTAATTTGAAAGCACCACATCTAAAGTGATTGTAAATTATGATGTTTCCCTTCCTAGGTTTGACTTAAAAAAACAAGAGAAAAAAAAAAAAAAAACAAGAAGAGATAGGTTGAAAACCCGAAAGGGCAATCTATGCAAAAGGAGAGTTAGGAAAAAAAAAAAGAGTGAAAGAGCCTGCTAGGTCGAAAAGCTGAAAGGGTGGCCTAGGCAAAAGTTAAGGCAAATAAAAAAAAAATCAATGACCTATGTGATGACTTGATCCTTCTGTCAAGGGGGTACGTAGGCAACCATGCATTGGTTCGGTCACAATTTCCTAACACCCATCATTTGCCCATTAACCAAATTTTTTCAAAAAAAAAAAAAATTCAACCATTCCATTAAACCATGTCATTACACAAACCCTAAATCAAACCCAAAACCAAACTAAACCTCAAAAACACAAACCCTAAACCAAACCATAAAAAAAAAAAAAAAAAAAAAAAAAAAACCAAACCCCAAAAGCCTACGCTTTAAACATAATCCCTAACCTGCAATTCCTAAATAATTCCTAAACATAAGAGTTTTTACATCAACTTTTAAATAAACATGTTCAAAGCCAAAGACTAAGAAGGTCACTTTGTCTTCAGTCTTTTCTATTTTTGTTGATCACTAATTTCTCCTGTGATAGGTACTTTGTCGTCATTCTTCCTTCTTTTGAATTCATAGTTATCTTCATCGTGTCTATCCCGGTTGTCTTTGAGAAACTGTTCTCTCATAGCAATCCTCTCAGCCTTCTTATCAACAATCTTGTCATCAACCAGTTAAAGTAGTCTGTAGTCATCCTGTGAAAATGAACCTTAATAATAGATTGGTCCACTCAGTCAGCCATCTCCAATCCCAATAACATGTTCTGTACAAAAGTAGGATTTGTGTCCACACGAGTGAAGAATCTTCTTCTTTTGCTTCCAGGTATTCCTTGCTAATATTTGAATTGCCTCAAGAGTCTATCTCCTTTGTAGAAAGTTGCCCTCCACAACCTAATTAGGAAGATGTGGTCTAATCCTACAGACCTTAGTAGAGGGGGTGGGCACTTCCACCAATAACAGTCCCATTGAATTGAGGTATTGGATTTCTTGTCTAAAAATTTCACCCATTCACTCTCAGTTTTACACTCAGTTTTAATTATGGCCCTGCTAAGAAAATTGCTAGGCCCATAATTACTGGTTGTAGGCTTGGCAATCATGTTCAGTCATTCCATCAGCCATATTTGCAAAGTTAAAGGACTCCCTAAGAAGCTCTGAGTTTCTCCACCATGGAATACAGCATCCAGTCCTAGAAGAGTTTCCGCCAAGATCAAAGAAACAGGATTATCGCCATCCTTAATTTGATTCACAACACTTACGGCTCAAGCATCCACAAAACCGTGTCTTCTAGAGCAAAGCAAAAGTTTTCACACCATGCATAAAGCCAAACTGAAGTTTTTTTGCATATTGTCGGTCACTCTATAGGTGCGTTTGTCAATCAGCCGAGAAATAATTGCAAGAAGATTCACTATATGACCTTTAATCATACTATCAGTAATGGAAGTAGAAAGACTGAGAGCATCATAAAAAGATTCCTTATGTCTGGGATCACAAGAAACTGCCACAGATTTTTTGCTTGGATCATAGCCCAGGATAGCAGAAAATTCTTCAATTGTTGGACAGAGTTCAGCAGTGTTAAACCGAAACACATGATTTTCGGGATCCCAGAATTTCACAGCAGCACAAAAGAAGTTCCACTTGATTTTTACATTCCTTAGAGCCTTAATTCCCTATAGTATGAAGGCTGTAAAATTGGTTTTGGTACTAAAATCAAAGCTCCAAACCCATCTGTTGATATCATGAATTGTTAAATGAGAGAAATTATGATTGCTAGCCATGGATGATTTATGCTTGTAAATATTGTGTTTTCCTAACCTTTATGCAGAGAATTGCCATGAGAATTCATTTATATAAGTTGCATAAACTCCTAATCAGGTTTGAAGTAGGTTTCAGAGAGTTTGTAGCTGACTAGGAGAGTGTTTCATGATTACAAAGGAAGTAAATGTTTTTCAAAAAATGCAAAAACGTAAAACATGCATGGGAAAGCATGAAGAAGTTGGCCCACCATGGTGTGAGTGCCACGGCGTGGCCCAGTGCCAATCGGCACTCCAAAAGTGCCGAATAGCACTCTTCATGTGTAAAGTGGCACAGAGCCCCTCCATCGAACATCTATGCAATTCCATGCAATTTTGTGGTGTTCTTGGACATTTTTTTAAGATCATTTAACACTCAAAATTTTTTTTTGGGTCTAGTTAGGGCACTCTGACGTGTCTAACTCACTTGTTTTCAAAATCATCACTTGCATCATTGTTTTCAAAAAAAATTAATCAAATCAAGTTTTTTTAAGACTCATAGATTTATATTCTAAACTAGGGGCATTCGCCCAAGGCTCATTCATTAAAAAAAAAAAATCATCATAACCAATATTGCCAAAATCCTGCATTCATTTTAAACTAGGGGCATTCGGCTCCACCTCATTCAAGTAAGTGAAGATTCCATCAGAACCAATCAAGATAAGTCTAAACTTGTCACAGTTAAAGTTTCTACATGATCCGAGGTGACTCCAAGGGTAAAGAGCTAAACATGGAAAATAATACAAGATTGTCTAAGGAATACTTCATTTTCTGTTGCTAAGAAAAATAAACACACAAATCATACATCATTAAGACTTTGAGTCTGCCTGCATGAGGATCTCCTTGATCCACCTCTAGAGGAGCCACCTTCATTATTTCCTTCTTGACCTGCGAAGAAGCAAGGGTCGTACTAACGATTTTCAAGTTCAAGGCTCCTGATCCTTTCCTCAAAAGATCTTCTCGTAATGTCAATAGTTTCCATTCGATGTGCTTGAAATGTCAGCAAACTCAAGTGTTAATTCCACTGTCAAGCACATTCAAGCCAAAGACACTCAGAAAGCAGCATGGCATACCCAGCTCGCATCATTGAGCATAAATTGAGTGTAAGCCAATGACTGAGTGCAAGCCAATGATTGCAAGCCTCCAATCATCCATATGCTCTCCTTAACAAGATCCACATCAACCTGAAGCACAAATTTTCCAAATCAAGAGCCATTAAATTAAGCGCTGTTCATTAAGCTAAGAAGAAATAAGGACATAGAACTGAACATTCAAGAACATACCCGATCGGGCCAAGGAACATTTGGTACGAGCTCTGGTCTAGTCAAGGGCATGGAACTATATGTTCCATCAGGATTCATCACATCATACTGCCATGCCGAAAAATGAGGATAAGTCTCTATGAAGGAACTAGAAGAGCCACCAGCATGGTAAGGATAGGGAATCTCTTCCTCTCCCTCTCCCCTTTCCTTTCCCCTAAAAGATAGAGACTGAAAATACAACATGCAAGTATTGTTACCAAATTGAAATATGAAAAGGAATTTGTGAGATCAATAAAATTGACTTTAGAAGGGAAGAAAAATAACATTCTGCCAACCAAGCAGCCTTGTAGATGATCCTGAACAAATTCAGAATAATTTCCTTCTGAATTTGCCTCGCGATCCCAAAGGAGGGTGTTTACGTCATAGTACTACAAGGTTGAACTTACCCGTTTAAAGTAGTGTGGACAAGCACCTCATCTTGGCATATATGCCTCGCGATCCCAAAGGAGGGTGTTTTGTTCTATGGTACTACAAGTTTAAACACCATAAAGGGAGATGAAATGTGGCTACACATGATTCTAGATAATGGTGTACACTAGACTAAGTATAATGTTAACCTCCTAAAAGAGCTATGTCATTATTACTCAGAGGCTAAAGATAATACGGCATATTAATAGTGTTTGATAAGAGTTATCATGATGGCACTAATAATGAGAATAGTTCTCAACTAATTGATGTGTTTATAATAAACTTGCTACCAAGGAATTATAGACATGGATTGGGTTGTCGTTGCATATATTATTTTATGGTTTTATAAAGGTTCCATATTATATGCTTATATGCTAAATTGATAATGTTCAGTTTACTTATTATATTCATGTTTATTATTTCAGATTTGAACATGGCATCATTTAGCCCACTTGTTACCATTCTTAATCAAAACAAACTGATTGGATCTAATTATGTTGATTGGAAAAGAAATTTGGACAGTTCTCACAGCTGAAGAGCAAAAATATGTGCTTACTCAACCATGTCCTAGCTTTCCTTCATTAGATGCTCTTCCTGAGGAAAAACAATGATATGATCGTTGGCAGAAATCTAATTAAATGGCCAAGTGCTATATCCTAGCATTCATCTCAAATGTTCTACAGCATCAAATGCACGATGTAGAACTAGTTTCAGACATTATGCTAAGTCTGAAGGAGATGTTTGGTAAGCAAGGCCGTTCTGCAAGGCAAGAAACAATGAGGCAAATTTATAATACCAAAAAGGCTGAAGGTAGTTCAGTGAGAGAGCATTGTCTTACAATGATCTCAAATTTGAATATATTAGAGGTTTTAGGTGCCGATATTGATGGAGAATCCAAAGTGGATATGATACTCCAGTCACTGTCGGAATCATTCAAGGAATTCAGACTTAATTATAACATGAACAAAAAGATTTATTCTTTGTTTGAATTAATGAATGAGTTGGTATCGGTGGAAGGCATCCTTGGTACTTCTAGTGTTAAAGCCAATGTGGTTGAAGCTTCTACTTCTCAACCTAAGTCGAAAGGCAAGGGTAAGAAGAAGAAGAAGAAGGGCTTCACTAAACAAGAAGGTAAACAAATTGTCTTAGGGGTTGCTGACAAAGGAAAGAAGCTGAAAGGAAAATGTTTTCATTATGGTGAGAAAGGACATTAGAAGAGAAATTGTCCAAAATTCAAGGCTGCTAATAATAAGGGTATGAATAGCTCATTCCTCCTTGAAATATGTTTGGTGCAAAATCCCACGGAATCCTGGTGTGTGGATTCAGGTTGTACTAATCATATCTGCAATTCTTTGTAGGGGTTCCAGGAGACCAGAAAGTTTAAAGAAGGGGAATTGTTTCTAACCTTGGCTGATGGGAGTAGGATTCCGGTTGTAGCTATTGGAGTGTTTAATTTATGTTTTGAATCAAGAGTTTTAATATTAGATGACTATTTGTATGTACCTAATGTTTTTAGGAATTTAATTTCTACAACTTATTTGGGTAAAAATGGATATTGTGTTATCCTTAAAGACAATGTTGTAATAAAGAAGGGTAAAGTATTTATTTATTCTGGCAATATTGTGGATGGTCTTTATATTTTAACTCCTGATAAGCATGAATTATATAATTCTGAATTAGATAATGACTCACATGTAAAATCATTAAAGAGAAAGTTTCCTTCTACTAATGATGCATATCTTTGGCACTTGTGTTAGGGTCATATTAATCCAAACAGAATTCAAAGACTTATCAAAGATGGTCTCTTAGAGCCATTGGACTTTGATAAATTTCCAGTTTGTGAATCTTGTTTGGAAGGCAAAATGACCAAGCAACCTTTTAATGCAAAAGGTAGAAGAGCCCAAGAATTGCTTGAATTAGTTCATACGGATGTTTGTGGTCCTATGTCAACCCTAGCAAAAGGAGGTTATGAGTACTTCATCACTTTCACCGATGATTACTCAAGATATGGTTATGTGTACCTAATGAGACGGAAGTCCGAAGCCTTTGAAAAGTTCAAAGAGTTTAAGGCTGAAGTTGAGAATCAATTAGGTAAAGACATAAAGGGCATTCGATCTGATCATGGTGGCGAATACCTTCTTGGGGATTTCAAGGATTACTTAACTCAAAAATAGGATTGTATCCCAATTGACTGCACCTGGAACTCCCCAACAAAATGGTGTAGCAGAAAGAAGGAATAGAACTCTTTTAGAAATAGTTCGGTCCATGATGAGTTACTCAACTTTACCAGTTTCTTTTTGGGGATATGCACTAAAAACTGCAGTGCATATTTTGAATTTAGTTCCATCAAAATCTATTCCCAACACACCTATGGAATTGTGGAGTGGGCACAAGACTAGTATGAAATATCTCCACATTTGGGGATATCCAGCACATGTGTTGAAAGGGAAGTCTGATAAGTTGGAAGCTAAAACGGAAGTGTGCATGTTTTTAGGGTATTCAATGGAAACCAAGGGTTATTTATTCTATAATCATAAGGATAACAAAGTGTTTGTTAGTACTCATGCCAAATTTTTGGAACAGGATTATGTGAATAATTTTAACCATAGAAGTAGAGTTGTCTTGGCTGAAATGAATGAACCTGTAATTAAACAACCAATGGTTGAAACTAGGGATGATGTGGCTGTATTGGATACACCACAAGATACTACTCATGAGATGTCTAGTACACAGATGCCTCGTCGTAGTGGGAGGAATGTTAGGCCACTTATAAGATTCATAGGTCTTGGAGAGACTTATGAGGCTATCTCAGAGGAGTCTGAAACTGATCCTTACACTTATGAAGAAGCAATGAATGATATAGATGCACATCATTGGATCCAAGCTATGAAATCTGAATTAGATTCCATGTATTCCAATCAAGTTTGGGATTTTGTAAAGGTGCCTAACGGCATTAAACCTGTTGGTTGCAAATGGGTTTACAAGAGAAAGAGAGGGATAGATGGAAAGGTTGAAACCTTTAAAGCAAGGCTAGTGGCAAAAAGGTATACTCAAAAAGAAGGTATTGATTATGAGGAAACCTTTTCACCAGTAGCAATGCTTAAATCTATCAGAATTCTCTTATCCATTGCTGTTCATTATGATTATGAGATTTGGCAAATGGATGTCAAGACTGCATTTCTTAATGGCAATCTTGAAGAGGAAGTCTATATGAAGCAACCAGAAGGTTTCATAGCAAAGAACCAAGAGCATATGGTATGCAAGTTGAATAGGTCCATTTATGGACTTAAGCAAGCATCTAGGTCATGGAACATCAGATTTGATCAAGCAATCAAATCATTTGGTTTTGAACAAAATCTTGATGAACCATGTGTATATAAAAGACATCAAGACAAAGTAGTAATGTTCCTAGTGCTTTATGTTGATGATATTCTACTCATTGGAAATGATGTAGGTGTAATGTCATCAGTAAAGGTTTGGTTGTCAAGACAATTTGATATGAAGGATTTGGGTGAGGCTAACTTTATTCTAGGGATCAAGCTTTGGCGAGATCGTAAGAATAAGATGTTAGGCTTATCACAAGCTGGATATATAGATAAGGTTCTAGAACGAATTAGCATGCAAAACTCCAAGAAAGAATTACCTCCTTTCAGACATGGAGTTCCTCTGTCTAATGACCAAAGGCCTAAGACTCAAGAGGAAGTAGATATGATGAGACAAGTTCCTTATGCTTCTGCAGTAGGAAGTCTCATGTATGCCATGCTTTGTACTAGACCGGATAGCTGTTTTTCAGTTGGCATGGTCAGCCGATATCAATAAAATCCAGGACCACAATATTGGCAAGGTGTAAAGCATATTCTCAAGTATTTACGGAGAACGAGAGATTATATGCTTGTTTACCATTGTGAGGATTTGATTCCTGTTGGCTATACAGATTCAGATTTACAATCGGATCTAGATTTCAGAAAATCCACGTTAGGATGTGTATTCACCTTGGGAGGTGGAGCCATAAGTTGGAGGAGTATTAAGCAATCTTGTATTGCGGACTCCACCATGGAAGCTGAATATGTTGCTGCTTGTGAGGCAGCAAAGGAAGCTGTTTGGCTCAAGAAATTCTTTTCTGATCTTGGTGTAGTGAGAATGGAGCAAGTTCCTATCACATTGTCTCGTGACAATAGTGGAGCGGTTGCACAATCCAAAGATCCAAGGAATCACAAGAAAGGAAAGCACATTGAGAGAAAATACCACATCATTCGAGACATTGCTGCTCGTGGAGATGTGGTGGTTGCAAAGATTGAAAGTGCAAATAATCTTGCAGATCCCTTTACCAAAGCCTTGTCTCAAAGGACCTTCGAGTCACATTTGGAGGGAATGGGAGTTAGATTAGTGCACAATAGTCTTTAGGGCAAGTGGGAGATTGTTAGGATATGTGCCCTTAAATCCTATTGTATGATGCTATGTATGATATTATGTATGACATTATGTGAGAAATGATGTATGACTTAATATTGTGTTTAATAAAGTTGTTTTATTCTTATCTAAAATAATGGTAACATGAATATTCGGACATTATCAAATAGTCCATGAGATGCATAGTATGTGATTTATGTGATTTAGTCACAGAAGATATAGATCACAAGTTCTTTGTAAACTCAGAATTTTGGTTCGTAGTTGGTGATGAAATTGGGCATTTCATCTGTGAAGACTATAACATATTAACTACGATGATTTATCTTGATCATGGAAGTGGTGGCTTCTAGTTAATATGTTGATATGTTTTAAGAGTTAAGACATATTGAACTGGACCGCTGTGAGATTTATTATTCTCCTAACGACTGTCAATTGAATAATAAATCTCACGACTTGTATTCACATGAACTCTTAATCCTGAGAGAATAATGGACCTGATCATGAAATGTAGGTTGCTTTAATATATCAGGGGTGAGATCTAAAGTAACGGTCAAAACCTTAGTATGTTGGGCAGCCACATTTAGTGTTGATGGAACATATATTCTCAAGATGGAATTCATAGTCTCTTAACGGAGATATAAAATATTCCCTTGAGATAAGTTTAATGGGTACAGTTATTCAGAGAGTTAGACCTAACCACTTTAGTAAGACTAAAGTATATATTTATGAAATTGGATTTTATAAATATATGGTGAATAACTCAAAAGGATTAAACCGGGTACTCAAGGATTAAGATGTAGTAATTTACAAAGTGGCAGTCTATATTCATGACTTTGTATTACTACGAATATTTTATGAAGGGGTTGCATGTATAATAAAGTCTTGGGATATAATTTATTAATGAGGCCTAGAGTGCAATTATATTTATATAGTGGTATTAAATATAATTAATGGTAACTTTGGACTTGTCAAGAGTTGACAGAAAAGCCCAAGGCCCATTGGAGCTAGTGTCTTATTTGTTCCCTTTTGGTCTCACTCCAAGCCACACACTAAAGCCCAATTGGGAAGGCCCAAAAGGCTAGCCCAATTACATAATCAGTTATGTGGAGAGAAACATACAGAATTTTAGATAGAATGAAATGGTTTGTATGTGAAAGGATATGAAATAAGGAAGAGAGACACTCTTTCATATTCTCTCTAGAAACATAGAACTGATTGAGAGACCACACATCTTGGGCATCAAGTGGAATTGGAGTGAAGATTGAAAGTCTTCCCGAGTACTTCTTTATTCGGTTTTGAATTTCACCGCATCAAGGTACACTCTCTTGTTCTTATATTCTGAAACCTACATAGTGCATGTTATCAATTGCGAATGAAGTAGATCCGTTTATTTTCCGCTGCGTATGTTTTGTATTCGATGCATACATGATGATTTCCTAACACTTGAGTGAGGCTAAGTTTATTCTAGGGATCAAGCTTTGGCGAGATCACAAGAATAAGATGTTCTAGAACGGTTTAACACAAGCTGGATATATAGATAAGGTTCTAGAACGGTTTAACATGCAAAACTCCAAGAAAGGTTTACTTCCTTTCAGACATGGAGTTTCTCTGTCTGATGACCAAAGGCCTAAGACTCAAGAGGAAGAAAACACGATGAGACAAGTTGCTTATGCTTCTGCAATAGGAAGTCTCATGTATGCCATGCTTTGTACTATACTACATATTTGTTATTCAGTTGGCATGGTCAGCCGATATCAACCAAATCCAGGACCACAATATTGGCAAGCTGTAAAGCATATTCTCAAAAATCTACGGAGAACGAGAGATTATATGCTTGTTTCCCTTTGTGAGGATTTGATTCCCATTGGCTATACAGATTCAGACTTTCAATCAGATCTAGATTTCAGAAAGTCCACGTTAGGATGTGTATTCACCTTAGGAGGTGGAGCCATAAGTTGGAGGAGTGTTAAGCAATCTTGTATTGCGAACTCCACCATGGAAGTAGAATATATTGCTGCTTGTGAAGCAGCAAAAGAAGTTGTGTGGCTCAAGCAATTCCTTTCGGATCTTGGTGTAGTGAGAATGGAGCAAGTTCCTATCACATTGTTTTGCGACAATAGTGGAATGGTTGCACAATCCAAAGATCCAAGGAATCACAAGAAAGGAAAGCACATTGAGAGAAAGTACCACATCATTCGAGACATTGTTGCTCGTGGAGATGTGGTGGTAGCAAAGATTGAAAGTGCCAATAATCTAGTAGATCCCTTTACAAAAGCATTGCCTCAAAGGACCTTCGAGTCACATTTGGAGGGAATGAGAGTTAGATTAATGTACAATAGTCTTTAGGGCAAGTGGGAGATTGTTAGGATTAGTGCCCTTAAATCCTATTGTATGATGCCATATATGATACTATGTATAACATTATGTATTAAATGATATATGACTTAATATTATGATTAATAAAGTTGTTTTGTTATTATTTAAAATAATGGTAACATGAATATTCGGACATTATCAAATAGTCCATGAGATGCATAGTATGTGATTTAGTCACAGAAGATATAGATCACAAGTTCTTTGTAAACTAAGAATTTTGGTTCGTAGTCGGTGATGAAATTGGGCATTTCATCTGCGAAGACTATAACATATTAACTGAGATGATTTGTCTTGATCATGGAAGTGGAGACTTCTAGTTGATATGTTGATATGTTTTAAGAGTTAAGACATATTGAACTGAACCGCTGTGAGATTTATTATTCTCTTAACGACTGTCAATTAAATAATAAATCTCACGACTTCTATTCACATGAACTCTTAATCCTGAGATAATAATGGACCTAATCATGAAATGTAGGTTGCTTTGATATATCAGGAGTGAGATCTAAATTAACGGTCAAAACCTCAATATGTTGGGCAGCCATATTTAGTGTTGATGGAACATATATTCTCTAGATGGAATTCATAGTCTCTTAACGGAGATATAAAATATTCCCTTGAGATAAGTTTAATGGGTTCAGTTATTCAAAGAGTTAGGCCTAACCACTTTAGTAAGACTAAAGTATATATTTATGAAATTAGATTTCATAAATATATGATGAATAACTTAAAAGGATTAAACCGGTTATTTAAGGATTAAGATGTAGTAATTTACAAAGTGGCAGTCTATATTCATGACTTTGTATTACTACGAATATTTTATGAAGGGGTTGCATGTATAATAAAGTCTTGGGATATAATTTATTAATAAGTCTTAGAGTGCAATTATATTTATATAGTGGTATTAAATATAATTAATAGTAACTTTGGACTTGTCAAGAGTTGACAGTAAAGCCCAAGGCCCATTGGAGCTAGTGTCTTATTTGTTCCCTTTTGGTCCCACTCCAAGCCACACATTAAAGCCCAATTAGGAAGGGCCAAAAGGCTAGCCCAATTAGATAATCAATTATGTGGAGAAAAACGTACAGAATTTTATATTAGAATGAAATAGTTTGTATGTTCATATGTATGTAAGAGAGAAACTCCTTCATATTCTCTCTAGAACAAACACAAGAACTGATTGGGAGACCACACATCTTGGGCATCAAATGGAATTGGAGTGAAGATTAAAAGTGTTCCCGAGTACTTCTAATCTTCGTTTTGAAATTCACCATACCAAGGTACACTCTCTTGTTCTTATATTCTAAAATTTACATTGCACATGTTATCTATTGCGATGAAGTAGATTTTTTAATTTTCCACTGCGTATGTTTTATATGCGATACAAACATGTTATTTTCCATCAGCTTCATAAGTCTCTCCAAGACCTATGAATCTTATAGGTGGCCTAACATTCCTCCCAGTACGACGAGGCACCTATGTACTAGACATCTCATGAGTAGTATCTTGTGGTGTATCTAATACAGCCACATTATCCCTAGTCTCATCCATTGGTTGTTCATTTGCAAGTTCATTCATTTCAGCCAAAACAACTCTACTTCTAGGAGTAAAATTATTCATATAGTCATTTTCCAAGAATTTGGCATTTGCACTAACAAACACTTTATTATCTTTATGACTATAGAATAAACCTCCAACAGTTCCTTTTGGATACCCTACAAGGAAAACCACTTCTGTTTTAGATTGTAACTTGTCAGACTTTCCTTTTAACACATGTTTTGGACAACCCTAAATATGGAGAATTCTCACACTAGGCTTATGCCCATTCCACAACTCTACAGGTGTTTTAGGAACAGACTTTGAAGGTATTAAATTTAGAAGATACATTGCAGTATTTAAGGCATATCCCTGAAAGGAAATTGGTAGAGTCGAATAACTCAACATAGATCTAACCATATCTAAAAGAGTCCTATTCCTTCTTTCCGCTACACCATTTTGTTGTAGAGTTCCAGGTGTAGTCAATTGGGATACAATCCCATTTTAAGTTAAGTAATCCTTGAATTCCTCAAGAAGGTATTTGCCACCACGATCAGATCAAATGGCTTTTATGCGTTTACCCAGTTGACTCTCAACTTCAACCCTAAACTCTTTGAACTTTTCAAAGGCTTCGGACTTCCATTTCATTAGGTACACATAACCAAATCTAGAGTAATCATCAGTGAAAGTAATGAAATACTCATAGCCACCTCTTGCCTAGATTGACATATGATGAGAATGCAAAATGTCATATTTTTCTCCTTTAATGTTTAGTCTTTTATACTTATTTGATGCCTAAATGCACTCAATATTCTTATATTTTTATTTAGGATGGAAATGGAGGCATTAAGTGCAAAACATAGTTAATTTGGTGATTCTGGACAGCTTTAACATCGCTTCGTAATATGGGCATAACTCTTTCATCTGATTCCGATTAAGATGATTCAAGATGCTGTGGAACACCAAGACAAAGCTTTACAACTTTCATGTTTTGAGTTTTGAAAGATACGGGCTGCATCAAGGTCAAAATAAGGCTTGAAGTTACTGCACCTGCACTGTTGATGTTCTGGAACATTTCTTAGCCTGCAATTCTAATACGTGGATCTGATACGGTTTATTTTCAAAAGTTTCCAGATCTGGTGCACAAAATTTCTAGTTGAAAAACACCACTTTCCTAGTTATATTAGGAATTTGTTTTATTTTTAATTTTTTTCCTTAATTAGTCAGATTTGGATATTATTATTTAGAATATTTTTAGGAGATTTTATAGGCTTGGGAAAGGGGGAATTAACGTGTAAAAGGAGGAGGAGAAATCAGAATTGGACACACACACCTCTCTCTCTCTCTCTCTCTCCCTCCCTCCCTCCTCATTTCTCTAATTTTCTCCTTCGAGTTTTCTGTCTTGGCCCTGCATGGCTAAAACTTTTATACTTGGTCGAAGAAAACTGAAGCCTCGGAATCAATAAAGTTGTGAGATCTAATTTGTTTTTATTGTTCAATTTATGCTTTGAATATTGGATGTTCTTCTGTGCCTATTTTCATGATTTACTCATTTAATTACTAGGAGGCCTACTAGTTTATTATTCGTTGCAATCTACTGCTAGGTTAGATATCAAAACCATAATTGTTTGATCTCTTTAATTTGTGAAGCAACCAAAATTTAATGATTTGCTACGTTAGAAATTATTTGATCATAGGAAGAACGCTCGACTAAATTAAATGTAACCGCTTGTATTTGTGTTGTTTAGCTTCATTGATCTCTCTAATTCTTAAGGCTGCTACTAGATTAAACCTTTAGCGCTTGTCTTGGGTTGTTTAGTAGTTAGGGTTAATTAGATCGCTTGTTTTCTAATTAACTACGACTAAGGAGAGATAGGAAAATAATTCCAACGGTGAATATTCAAAGTGTGAATTGATATATACTTATATTGATGATCAGTTGCAA